>CM076979.1:42978293-43278293 GCA_039105355.1 Benthosema pterotum
CCCCCCCCCCCCCCCCCCCTCCACGCCAAAATTAGTAACAAACTCCTGGCGGAAAATCTAGCGCTTTTTTTGCTGATGTCTTGGTGATGGTGATGTTTTCACCATTTTTCCTCCTATGATAGAGTCGTCTTTCCTTCCTAGAAAGGACCATTGGTAACCAAATGGACCTGTAACTGTATCTGTAACTCTTGAGAGCACAAAATGAAACCAAATGGTCCCTTACGGGTCCATTTGGTTTAATTTTCACTCAGTTAAATTATAATTCATTCTGAATTACCTAAACTCAACATCAAATGGTGGTCTGTGGCTAAAATGCAGAATAAATAGTGAGCCCTGGTATGAACATGTTTGAAAACCACTGCTCTTGTGCATTCTAGTGCATTTTGGAAATGCCACTAATGCATTTTGGATTTTGGCAGTTGGCAACACTGTCCTCTCACTCTCTCACAGCTACCACATTCCACCTAATAGCAGCATCCTCCTCTCCTCTCTGCTCTCGCTCTCACATACTGCCTGCCGTCCACTCCATCATTATAGCTGTCTGGGGGTGTAAGCTGCTGCACGAAAGACTGTCCGCCTGGCGGATGAAAGATGTGGAGAGGTCTGGCTTGTAGGTTTTCCACTGATCTCTCTAGATCCAAGATACAAGGGCTGAAAACGATTAATCGTAATAGAATCAATTGTTCTATTGGTTGTCAACTATTTTAGCAATCGATTAATCGGTTCGTCAACAAATCACTGACATTTTTACCCGTTTTCGCACTTAAAGGAGAATTCCACACCAAAACACATTGGGCAGCAATCTACCTTGATTCTTGTGACATTCTTTCAGGGGCCTGATTTGGCCCCTGGGCCTTGAGTTTGACATACATATGTTTTATACCAACAACTAACTAATAACATCTGATGTGATAATTTCATGTTAGACTTACAACACCAAATATAAAACAAATTGAACAAATTGAACAAAACAACAGGATAGCATTTGTGTCATTTTACATTTTAGCATTTAGTATTTGGTGGCCAAATACTGTGCCGCAAAAAATTACTACGTACCGATTTAGAGGTATTTGCAGAATCACCCTCAGCATTACGGCCATGTTAATATGTGAACACTTTGGACTTGACTGAGTCGGCGTGACAGACAGGGGCTGGTATTAGGGAAGACAGGGAGCGTCGCACTACGCAGATGACACTCCGCCGTCCATTATCATTTAATGCATTCATTCCCTTCAAACCTAATGCCCTGACAAAGACGGGCTTATTCAGCCCTCCCTAACACGGAGATTAGCTCCAGACAGACTCCACAAGCACTCAGGCGACATGCAGAAGTGGAAAGGGAATCTAATATGAACGCATAAACAGTCCGGAGGGACATATCAAAGGGAGAGCTGTCTGTGAGGTTTTGCTGAGGAAGAGAAAGCCGGGGAAATACTGAGAATGGACCACATTCACACGTCGGCCATCTTACACTTACTGTATATCATATGGGCCGAAAACGGGATATCAGAAGCAGTCCTCGACAGGGGGCGTGACATCCAGTGTCAAACAGGGATAGGTTAAAGCAGGGGTGTCAAACCCAAACACAGAGTGGGCCAAAATAGAAAAATTGGTATAAGTCGAGGGCCGGAGATACCGGTCTGTGTTTCAACACCGGTTTACGATGACATCACTGTCAAACAGCAAGAAAGTAATTTCCCTTCAAAAATCAATGTCTCTTAATGGCAAGATAATTGTAAAGATGAAACTGCCTGCATTAAAAACTGTTTTAAGTTTTAATGAAAAATAGCAGTGTTTCCTGTATCATAGCAGAGACGTGAACACCTGCTATTTCTCAGGGATTTTTTTTTTCTTCTATGATCCTCACCAAGTGCTGCTTTCACAGTTAATTGAGAAAGTAAATGAGACGGAGTTGAGGAAGTAAAACAATTAGTTGCATTCATTTCTTATCATGGGCCAGTTCTAACACTAATTCAATATCATCCCGCGGACCGAAGAAAATTCATTCACAGGCCTGATTTGGCCCCCGGGCTTTGAGTTGGACATATGTGGGTTAAAGGCTGGCAAACAGCTTGTGGATGTAGGAAAACATTTCTGGGAAAATGATTAAAAATATTTTACAACATGGGAGCTCTTTAGAATTTCATACTCATCTCAATTTCGTGTGCGGTTATGAAGAGGACACACAGGTTCGCTGAAAGTCGCTAAGTTCACTTTCAACTAACAGGTTACAGGTATTCAGAAGGCTAGCAGCTACCAAAGACGTCCTGTACGGAATACTGTCATGTACTGTATTCACAGTATAGGAACGATATTTGGGAGTTGCGAAGCGGTTAGCAGAGACCCAGACTTGAATATACTGCATGAGTCACTCCGTTTTGTTTCAGGCACAAGAGAGTTGGAGTCCGAGTCAGTTGGCATCAGAATAGCTCTAGACTGGTGCTTTATCTCAGCATTTAAGTTTGTTTTCTGTTTTATTAAATACTTTTAATGTCTATTAAATACTTTTAATGTCTATTGTTTCAACATTATCTTTTTGAACATCCCTGAAAGAAGAATACATCTACATAATTATTACCAAACGTTGGTTTGCCTGTTCTGTCCACCTAGCTCTCATCTATTTCACAAATAATCAGCCTAAGAACAACATTAGGCCTATTCATGTATGGTAATTTATGTTAAAATGAAATAATAAAGTCACCAGCAGCTAAATAAATTACTTTTCTGGTCAGCATTTGAAAAAGGGATGACTCTGTTCTTAGGAGGGAAGCATCACAATGTATGAAATTCACTACAATATAGCTTATATTCGTATGAAAACCAATAAAAGTACAACTTAACCTAATTTGCAAGCATTTGCTGTAGGATTATGAATAGCCAGAGGTAATGGTGGTAGAGCTCCACTGCTCTGCACTGCAGTGGAGCTCTGGAACAGAGCTAGCTACAGCATATTAAATTCAGGGCAATTCCGATGCTTGCTGGGTAATTAAGACCAGTGGTATTCAACCAGTGGTCCGGGGACCACCAGTGGTCCTTGAGCCTGTTCCAGGTGGTCCCCAGCTAAGTTGGTTAACCAGATGTAACTCTTGAGAGCGTAAACATGAACCCAAATGGACCCGCAAGAGTCCATTTGGTTTCATGTTTACGCTCTGAAGAGTTAAAATATTCATCATCTGAAATAGCCCAAGTCTACAGAAGTAGAGATCTGTATGTTTGACTGTTTTCTTCCAAAAATCCAGCCTGGAATTGTGAAGAAAAGAAAAATAAATCGTTTTGGGTCTGTGGGCAAAGCAGTGGTTTTCAACCAGTGGTCCGGGGACCATCCACCAGTGGTCCCTGAGAGGATTCTAGGTGGTCCAGAGCTGTTAGCAACATTTTGCCAGTTATCTCCCAAATTGTGGACCGAAACTTGAAAAACCCAACATATGGTGGTCTGTCACTAAAATACAGAAAACATAGTGGGCCGTCGTATGAAAAAAAAAAAAGGTTGAAAACCTCTAGGCTAAAGTGTCCTCAAGTGGTGGTCCGTGGCTCAAATAGTGGTCCCTGGTATCAAAAAGGCTGAAAACCACTGTTCTACATCAGGGGTTTTCAACAGGTGGCCCGGGGACCACCAGTGGTCCCTGAGAGGGTTCCAGGTGGTCCCCAGCTAAGTTGGTTAACCAGATGTAACTCTTGAGAGTGTAAAAATGAAACCAAATGGACCCTTGCGCGTCCATTTGGTTTCATTTTTACACTCTCAAGACAAGAGTTAAAATATCCATCGTCTGATTTAGGCCAAGTCTACACAACTAGAGGATGGACAAAAGCAAAATAAATCTTTAGTTTTGGGGTCTGTGGGGCTAAAAATGTCCTCAAATGGTGGTCCGTGGCTCAAATGCTGATTAAATAGTGATCCCTGCTATCAAAGGGCTGAAAACCACTGTTCTACTAGCTCTGGTCAGAGCTCCACTGCTTCCTGAGTCTGACTTGCATTGGAGCTCTGTTAGTCTCCGTGCATTCGGCCATTACTGCACCCGACCAGCCTCTCTTCTCTAGTGGATATATAAAGAACGTTTTACCTACTCACCAAAATAAACACGTCTTGTGTCATTAGAAAGCCTACTTACCTTGGTGGTCACACTCTTAGCCCCCCACCACACGGATAAATTGACTTTTTGGCCAGAACGCGATCGTTTTTCATCCACCGGAAAAACAACCAGGATTTGCGCCCTCTACCGATATTGCCAATAGAAAAGTTCCATAGGATATATTTTTCCTTCAGTGAAAAACGATCGCGTTCTGGCCAAAAAGTCCAATTTATCCTGTGTGGGGGGCTAAGAGTGTGACCACCAAGGTAAGTAGCTTTCTAATGACACAAGACGTGTTTATTTTGGTGAGTAGGTAAAACGTTCTTTATATATCCACTAGAGAAGAGAGGCTGGTCGGGTGCAGTAATGGCCGAATGCACGGAGACCAACAGAGCTCAATGCAAGTCAGACTCAGAAGCAGTGGAGCTCTGGACCAGAGCTACTGTTCTACATGGTTAATTTGGCCAAATATGAATCCACGAACTCGTTAATCAACAGCATCAGCTTAGCCCTGAAACATGGCTGTCATTACGAGCGTCATGCGATGCATGGCCAGAGCCTTAGAAATAGACAGAGTTACGACAACTCCGTTCACTTCATGGGGCCAGTACAATGGCGGCTCCTTTCCATAGACTTCTATTGGATAGTGACAACGAATAGTGACAGGTGGAAGTTTCTAAATGCATTGGAGTCTATGGGCTCGCGCTAGTACTTGCACCACGTGACCGGACTATTTTTGCGTCCCCTCAATGTCGCAACTCTGTCTATTTCTAAGGCTCTGTGCATGGCTAGCATCAGGTGTGCAGAACACGAATGGAAACTTTCATGTCAGTAATTTACTCACCAGTGGTTGAAACGGAGGATGTAGGAACGCACTTGTTGGTTTACAGGGCAGGTTTTGCCCCAAAGTACGTGTCAGTTCATCTTGTGTATTATATTCCCTCTGGCTGGTGGCATGTTGTTGTTGTTGTCGTTATATTTTTAGAACAAACGTAGACGCATCCATTCCTCCAAGTTCTTCCTCCCATCAGCCCTACCGTCACTGTCTGAGGAGGAGGCCAGGAGGCCCCCTAGTGGTGGGCCTGTGTGTTGACCTAACCCACAACCCTGCATTAATGAAAGGGGAATTCCACCCATTTCCAACATTCTAATGTGTCATTAGTATACCCTAGAGGTGATGGGTGGGCATGATAAAAAAAAAAAAAAAAGGATCCTCCATTCTGTGTTCCCAAGAAATGGAGGTTTGAAGAAAACCACTAGCATGGTGAAACATCTTGATGACATCATCAAGATGTATTTTCACCATGTTAAATTGTTAATGGATTTCTTTAGATGCTTCTTTTTTTCTGAGAGCGTACAAATGGAACCAAATGAACCCGTAGGGTTCATTTGGTTGCATTTGTACACTCTCAGAAAAAATGTGGAATTCACTCGCTCAACCTAAAAAAAAAATCAAAATAAAAAATAAAACATGCCCTCGTTTTAAAGGTGGATTTTTCTGCATGGCCCAACTAACGTGATGCAGTTATCTGTAGTCCTCCGCCAGCCATGATTAGGACCTCACAGGTGATTTAATGTCTGATTAGGCTAACCAGGCGAATAGACCTTTCAGTAAGCCCCTTCCCAAACTGCTATGGTCGAATCACAGCTAAGCATAACATGTGATAGACAAACCTCTCCACGAATAGCATTCCTTTATGATAAAACATTGTTTTAAAAAATAAATGTTACACACATTTCTTTCCACTGCATAGGGCATGCCTTGTTGATGGATTTGGAAGAGATTTTGAAGGTCTGGTTCAAAAAATGAACCATAGTTTTCTCAACCAGTATGGTTCACTGGAAATAAGGATAAGTGCACCCATGCCAAAAGATCCTTGAGTTGCTATAATGCACTGGTTCCCAAATACTCCTATTTGTGGATAGCTGTCACGATTGGAGGAAAAATCTAATGTGTTGTAGCCCATTTGTTATACAGTTTTAAAACCAAACAAATCTAATAATTCCTTATGGAATATAATAAATGATTAACCATGTGAAAGTGGCTTATCTACAGCGATAGATACTTAAGCAGTGAGCCCATAGCCTATACCTCCTGGACAACAAATCAGTTAGAGATGTCCCGATACCAGAGAATAATATACAGTATATAATTATATAAAAAAGAAAAAAGTTCCTATATGAAGTTCACCAACCAGAAATAGCAGAATTCTCACTCAAAAGGGCACTTGAAAGCAAACTTGAAAGCAAACTCTGCATAACCCAACATTTTACTTCTATAGTGTCAACCCCTTACACCTGTGTAGGATCTGTTGTTAGATAGATATGTTTGCCAATACTAATATGACCTGATATTAACAAATAAGGGTGGATACTGATTTTTGATACTCATACAGTGTTTGCCGATACCAATGTGACAAAAAAGGGCTGATCGATCTGACCGATCTGATCCTTTTTCCAATACCGATACAGTATCAGGACATTCCTATCCATAATGCTTTGTTGCAGTGCAACAAAGCACTGCAACAAGGAACTGCAACAAAGCAACTATCCACCAATGACTATCTAAGGACAGGAAGCCAAGACACCTATGGGAGATACCACATTGGATCATGGGAGGAAACAGACATGCACAGTAAATTCCAAGAAGTTTGACGCTCGCAAACCATGCATGCCATTGGTTCTTGGATGGTTTGCGAGCGTCAAACTTCCTGGTCTGTACTGCACATGTCTGTTTCCTCCCATGAACCAATGTGGACTCCCCCATAGGTGTCTTGGTTTCTTGTCACTCATTGCTATCCACAAGGAACAGTGCAACAGTTGCACTGTTCCTTGTGGATAGAGGAAAGGCTGTCTTAGGCTGTGAGCACACAATGGCGGAAAAAGTCTGCAGTCTGAGCTGCCATGTTCGGATTTTTTGAATGGCCGTGGATGGGAAATAAAAATGGCCGTTGCGGCAAAGTGGCGCAAAGACCTGTGTCCTGGGGACGCACAGCTTTGCGGCAGAAAGACGTTGCGTCCAACGTCTCTTTCCATCCAGCACCTGTAGGCCTATACAGTAAAACACGTAACGTGACCTCAAAATGCTGCGTCCAAAAACGCAGTTCGCAGTATGGTGTTAGTGAGCCCACATGTAGCCCATAAGGGAGTCACAAAAAGGGAGACTGAGAAACAAACTCAGAGTCCATAAACCGGCTCTTCACAGAACAATTTCTGCCTCCTTTTCAACTGTGTCTCTCGTTGGCCTCCAATTTCGTCTAAACAAGGACATTCAGTGTATCGCCGCTCCATCTCTCCACTTATGCCTGTTGCTATGGCCACGGTAATAATAAAGCAGACGGCGGCCGGGTGACTCGGCGCCGACCGAGAGGCGTGTGCTCAGGCACTAATGTGCTCGCTTTAAAAAGTACCAAACGCATAAATAAACGCACATACACGCTTCGCACGTTAACATGGAAGACCAAACCCCCCACAGTCATGCACTGCCACTGTCAAGCTATATTTTTTAAGTATAAAAACTTTTTTTTCCCTAGTTCTTCATTCAGCGACTCCATCCACCTTCTCCCCAGCCAGAATGCAAGCACCCACATGGGCATTGAAATGCTATTACGTGCCGGAAATTAGTTTCCTCCCGAATGCTTTTTTCCCCTCTCCCCCCTCCATCTACTTCCCCATGATGAAGTTGTTACAGAGACACTTGAGCAGGGTATTGACAGCGGGTGGAGTGTAGATGTGGAAGCCAGATTGATAATTGAGTGTGTTAACTGTCATTCCGGTGGAAGAGGAGGAGGAGGAGGAGGAGGAGAGAGAGAGATTACGGTGCGCGTTTATAATCGGAAGCGCGTGTACGCATGCGTAAGGTGTGTGCGGCGGAGGATCTTCTCCTCCTCCTTCTCTCTTGCCTCATCCGCCATCGCGCACTGGTTAGGAGCATCAGAGCATGTTATTAAACACACGTGCACGAACACACACGTTCACTAATGCGTATCATTGAATAGATTTAATTATCAAGCAGAGTTTCCGCTGCCGGAATATATAGCGACGACAAGTGCAGTGTGCGTTCGACTTCCAAACAAAACGGCTCTTCGTTCAGAAGAACATTTCTAATTAACGGAGGTGGGTGGGGGGGGGTGGGGGGTATTAACCTGGGCTTTCTCAAGTGTGTGTATGTGTGTGTGTGTGTGTGTGTGTGTGTGTGTGTGTGTGTGTGTGTGTGTGTGTGTGTGTGTGTGTGTGTGTGTGTGTGTGTGTGTGTGTGTGCGTGCGTTCATTCTCAGGTAATTATATTTCCAGAGACAGAGGCAGGCCTGTGCTTATCAGGCTCATCCCATCCTGAGGCAGATCAGATCAGACTGTAAAAGCTCATTAATAGCAGCTGTGGGGAGAGGATGAGGAGGAGAGGAGAATTGCCGGGGTTGAGAGGATGAGGATTGAGAGTACGGGAAAGAGCAGAGGTTAACCCATGGAATTGGAGTGCCAGAGGGGGGGCGCAGAGTGTGTGTGTGTGTGTGTGTGTGTGTGTGTGTGTGTGTGTGTGTGTGTGTGTGTGTGTGTGTGTGTGTGTGTGGTGTGTGTGTGTGTGTGTGTGTGTGTGTGTGTGTGAGTGTGTGTGAGTGTGTACGTGTGTATTCGCATGTGTGTGCGCTATAGGGTGACCAGATCCAAGCTGTTCATTTGAGGGACAGAAGTGTTACATGTGTGGGACCATAGACGGATCTAGAAACCACTGTTAGCCCTTTATGGGGGGCCTGAGCTTGAGCGATTACACAGACACTCAAGCTCAGGGGCCTGGGCCCAACATTCCCGTTTGCCCATTCGAATTGTAACAAATCAAGTGGGACGAAATGTGGTTAGCAAATTATAAACATCTTGATTGATGTCAATATTCCAAAAATAATTATTAGGAGACTACAAAGTATTAGGGCATTTTGAACACTGTTGGTTCAGGGGGTAGAGTGGCTGGATGGTAACCACAAGGTTGCCAGTTCGAACCCTGGATCCTCCAGAGTTAGTGCCGATGTATCCCTGAGCAAGAAAGACACTTAACCCCTAATTGCTCCCTATATTGGTAGTACCATGCATGGTTTCTGCTGCCACTGGTGTGTGAATAGGGGATCTATGTAAAGTGCATTGGTCTCAATACGTGCGCGACACTAGAAAAGTTTCGGAAATGAGGGACTGTCCTGTCCCACACAAAGAGGCATTGTGGTCACCCATTCTGTGCACATGCATGTGTAGGCTTACATGTGAGCGTGTGAGTGAGAGAGCTCCGGGGATTCAGCCTGCGGAGAAAGGAACACTAAAGCCAAACATCTTAACCACTAATACCTAAACGGGAATTCCCCCCTTGACCTGGGAAGATATCAGGCTTTTAGTCTTCCGGTCCGGTCTCTGATGGGAAGCCACTCTGAGAGAGACGGCGCGCGTAGGGTGCGTGCGCACTGTGTGCGATGTGTGCGTGTACTTGTACATGTGCAGATTGTGCGCACAGCATAATGCATGCTATTAAATTTAAGCCAGTGTCAGCAAGCACGGGTTTTGACAGGGTCAGAGGTTAAATGTTCCTTCCTACCGTATCTCTGCTGATGAAGCGTCTGGCCCATACAGTTCACATGGAGGCGCACGCACTCAGCACAAACGTGCAGAAGATAGGAGGAGGAACGTTTTAATGCCTTTGATGTAGAATTTCTGTTGTGTGATGAAGACGTGCCGGGAATCACAAAGCTCGAAAGCTGCGCGAAGCTCACATTGTTCGTTTCGACAGATCGGCTATTTTTTCACGGGACGGCGTCCAGTGCAATGTGGCTGTTGGGGAAAAAAAAATTTTTGATCCTACCTCCATATTGACTTTTTTTGTAAACACCCTACTATGATCCGCTTGGGTTAAGGATCCCTCCCAGGGTACCAGAGTTAAATTTAACAATGATTTTTACAAAATAAATTAGGGTCCCAGAGATAGAAATTAAATGGGGGTTTGTAGTCTAATATCCATGTCAAACTAGGGTCCTTGTAAGTAACTCATTGTGTGCTCTTTGATGGCCTCTGGTGGCCACTACGCTACACTGCCTCCTATTCACCTCCATTATATGAAGCGTCACTTCCGGGTTCATGACACAGGATGTTATTATGACAACAACAGCAGTCCTAGCAATAGCTGTAAGCTCAGCTGTCAGCATAAACCACCAGTGGATGTCTGTATGGTTGCGTTATTATGATGCAGCGGCCCTCTGTATAGTAGGCTGTGCGTCATGGATGGTCGCCGCAGGATTGATGTAATGGAGAAACGAGCAATGAAATGATTGTTTTTAACGGCAGCCAAAGAAGAGGAATAATAATAAACAAATGTCACAAGAGACCAGCAGGCTGTCATGCGCGATGATAAATATAACAAACGTTAAAGTAGTGTTCCGAACGTAACCCGAACGCAGCATGAAGGTCTATAGATTAACTGTAGCTTTGTTTATAATGGTAAAAATCAACAGAGAAATGTTGAGAAACAGAAACAGAAAGATCTTCTCTTATGGGGGCTTCACTTCAAATGGGGATCAGCGGTCTAAAGGCTCAATCATACTCCACAGTGAAGCGACTCCCGGTGAATAGTTATCACTGTGGTGTAGTTTTTAAGGTCAATCACTGCGGTGATCAGCTATCACTGCGCATCCTGACACATCTCCCCGTTTTTACCATCAGACAAGTGCTTTCACTCTGGGGCTTTCACCGCGTTCACTGATTGGTCTAGAAAGTGGTATCAGCTCGAAAGCGAATAGAAAACAAATAGCTAGAAAACAGAAAGAAGAGAGAAACACAAAAAGAAGAGGAGGAGAAGAAAGGGAAAAGGAGTCAAAATGAATGAATTTGAAGAGATGTTCACTTCACCGTGGAGTATGATTGAGCCTTAACAGTGTCAATGTGGGCGTCCTTGACATAAAAAACACGTTGGGAGCCCCGGGCCTGTGCTATAGAGCATCACACACAAAGCTAGAACATCCGCAAGCTTAATTGCAACTTTCTGGGGAGTGATGTTTTCTGAGCATTGTGTTTACTGTTGGACATACAGTGTGAGGTTTCCAGCCGACAGAGACGATAAGGAGGGGGACAGCACCGGGGCTGAGACTAATGCGTAACAACAACAACAACACGCTGGGGCAGTCCTCGTCTAACCAAACACTCATTTGATTTATAGCGAGAGGATTTTGCCTTTCCACAATATTGCCTTCTCGCAAAATTAATGCCGTTATGGAAAACAGCCTCTTCAGATTGAGTGTTTAGTGAACCGATAACTCTTACAGCAAATGAAACAAATACTTAAAGAAGTAGAAAACAAAAACAAAGGCAATACTTCAAGAGGGAGCACTTATTATTTCCATAGGTCTTTTGGGTAAAGAAGTGAGGAGGCTTGGTTCAGTGTAGCCTGAAAAGTAACATTTAACATTGAGATTGTCAAATTTACTATTTACTTGCACATTGCCCATTTTATTCCACAATTATTAAAACTTAAAGGGGTATTTCATTTGATCATCTACTCAGGCTCATGCGAAAACACCAGGCAGTTTATAAGTTACTCCATTCAGTATTTAGATATTTGATGTTCATTATAGATACCCCGCCTCCTCCTATACAAACCCATTATAACTTAAAACTCCATTTTAACCGTGACAGATTATTTGAAAACAAACCATCTTTTTCTGGTGCTCCCATCACTGCTTTGTTGCGATCACCCCCTGCATCAAGCTAGGGAAGAATCAATGAGCTAATCACTTCAGATCCAAGTGCACAAGTCCTGCGATGCAGCTGTAACGTGTTGTCCACGGAGTTTCATCATCCAACCACCTCTCAGCAAAGGTCTCGGTAAGGCAGGACTGAATGTTGTTTGTAGAAGTACTATAGGATTTACAACATTGGGCCATGAGATGAGCAGCAAAGTCCCTTAGGGCCCAGTGATCGCAAACACAGCTGTCTACTCACTATACACTTCACCACGGCTGGAATCAGCTCATGCAAATAATTTTTCTAGGTTCAGTGTGCGTTTGTCCATCAGAGCTTTGACCATTCTCATTAGAAACAACAGAGGCAATTTTCTTTGTTGCACATTTACACACACCCCCTCAGCAATTAAGATGCCGAACCTTGGTAGCATCTGGTACAATCCAGGGTCCATGGCAATGCTTTGCAAAGCCTCGGCCCTTTTGGCTTCACTTGAGCCCACACAGGCTTCTGTGATTGCCTTTGAGTAGAGCTGCTCTTCCACAGATCATCCTGATCTTTTCTTTTCCACTGCCACTTGTAGAGGTCGCTCTCTCATGACCCAGAGTCGGCATGGTCAGGGACTCTGCCTTTTGCTGCTCTTTCATTTACTGCCAGAGGTGGATTTTCTGGTATAGCAGGCTGCACACCCTCAATGCCTTATGCCTTAAGGAGAGATGTCTAGAGGAACTCTGGGAAGAGGTGTATCGATGAGTTTACGGAGGTCAACTACCTCTTCCTCATCGAAAGCACCACTAAAGGGAATGAATTCCTGGGACTGGGACCTGTGAGTGGGCTCCACCTTTCTGAGCTAGGTTTCCACTAACAATGAATGGATAGACTAGGTAGACTAGTTTTTAGTAGTCTGTCAAAACGCCAATTTTGTTAACATATCCTTGCTTTTCATCAGCCTTAGACCTGCAGCAGCGCCGTGTATAGTCTGCAGTCCCTGTGGCGTCCTCAAGTTGGCGGCAGCAACAAAAAAGTCATGTGACTGAGACCCATGAATACTCTGGATGATGCAACATGAAGTTGAGAGTTGAGGCACCATCTGATTATACTGTACTGTATATGTTCATAAACCTCAGCTTTCTACACCAACAGTTATGACTGAGCCATTTTTGCTCTCACATATGCCTGCTCGACATCTTAATGTTTAAGAATAGCTGAACCTGACGTGTGGGGAAAATAACTTTTTGTGTTTTTTATGGTTTTTATGTGTTCTCTCCTATATGGGCCTCCCAGTGAGTGTCTTGGATAAAGTTTGAATTGAATTGAATTGAGATCCCATTCCACTTGGCTAAGACCGCCTGGCTTGGCAGTAGGCCATCACAACTTGGCAGAGAGCTGAGGAGCTCACCGGAGCACACTTTTCCTTTCCTTTCCGGAATTCACTGATCGCAATATGAATCCACCTGCTGTGGTTCCAGACACAGGGACTACTCACACACGGCATGCATACAAACACATACCATAGGTGAAAAGTACAGGTACATGCATGCGCACACGTACACACACACACACACACACACACACACACACACACACACACACACACACACACACACACACACACACACACACACACACACACGCACGCACGCACACGCAGATGCACACACTTCCATTAGCTGGTGCCAGACTCCCGGATGAATAAAACATAACAGCTGATCGTGCAGCAGCAGTCAGATTAGAACAGTGATTGTCCAGCGTTATTCATATCCATACATGATCTTGCGCGCATGCGCGCACACACGCGCACACACACACACACACACACACACGCACACGCACACACACACACACACGCACACACACACACACACACACACACACACACACACACGCACATTTATGACAGGAGATGAGAGAGCAATCCCCTCAGTCACACCCACCTATAGGTTTGATATAATCATAAAAAGTAATTGGTACACAGTGTAGAATATTGCTATTTGATTTGGGGATTCACACAGACTCCTTTTCCCCTCCCTGGGCGTCCTCTGCTGCAGCAATCGCAAGCGACATTAAGGCGCGGCGTGTTAATAAAAGAGTTGCTATTTTAAATCTCAAGAAGATGCTTCCGAATGATTTCCCCGCGGTCAAAACTGTAACGGATATTTAGCCACCGATGCAAAGATGGGAAATGGCGCGATCCGCTTCTGTTGCTGTTGTTCGCTGGTCAACAGCATAGACGGACCTAGATGGGCCCCTGGGCCACTGGCAGCCAAAGGGCCCCCCTACACCGAAGCTTTTTTTTCCCATCGTGGTGTGTCTGCCAGTGAGGGCAGTAACCTGTTACAAGTAGCTAAGATACATAGCTTAACTACATTTTCCTGTAGCTTGTAGTGTAACTTACTACATTTGTTCGGAGAATAGCTTGTAGTAAAGCTACACTACTTGTTTCGAGTAGCTTGTATATATATATATATATATATATATATTATTATTATTATTTAGAAAGTTGTACATTAAGATGAATTGATATATATATTTATATATACTGTATGTAGTGTTGATGTAGCAAGCTACTTTTGTCATGTAGCTTGTAGCTTGTAGTAACAAGTAGTGTAGCTCACTACTCACAGTAACTTGGCCATCACTGGTGTCTGCAAACACACATAAGAGTTATGACATACAGGCGTGCAATATGAACCTGCATTTCAGCAGGATTTACACCTTAAAAATCATAAACAGACAAAATAACTAAGACAAATAAATGCAAACCATTTAAACACTTGCAGTAATGTACTGTATCATGATGGCTTCTGAACAGAGAGCACCTGCATGCAGGCACGCGCACACGCGCACACACACACACACACGCACACACACACACACACACACACACACACACATACACACACACCCCCCACACACACACACACACACACACGGTGACCCCCATTCACACAAACATCACTGAGAGACTGTTTGCATTAAAGAGCGGACAGAGTGATAAATCACAAATGTTAGTTGGGAGTATAAATATTTGCATGTGCTAATTGGACTCATTAATGACACAGATGAGAGAGAGAGAGAGAAGAGAGAGAGAGAGAGAGAGAGAGAGAGAGAGAGAGAGAGAGAGAGAGAGAGAGAGAGAGAGAGAGAGAGAGAGAGAGAGAGAGAGAGAGAGAGAGAGAGAGAGAGAGCGAGAGAGAGAGGACTGCTTAAATACACACCCCAGATCAGGTATCTAATGGGCTTCATATAAATCATACACACTCACAAGAACACATGTAGAGTCAGGGGCGGATTTAGGCATAAGCATGGGGGGGCAATGCCCCCCTAAATGCCCAGTCTGCCCCACCAAACATGATGACATGCAAAACAAGCCAAGATATTTCAGTCATGCTTCTATTTAAAAGTAGGCCTAATTGAAACACTACTGAAAATGGTATGGGGCGGCTTCATCGCCCATGGCACGAAGCGACACGGGCGATGAAACTGCCCCCTTACCATCCCCCCCCCAATTGGGAAATGTTACATCCGCCCCTGTGTGCAGTACACACACAGGAACACACGTGTATGTGTGTGCGCGCGCACGTGCACGCACACACACACACACACACACACACACACACACACACACACACACACACACACACACACACACACACACACACACACAGCACTGACCCCCTGCAACCGGAGAGGCTTTCAAGTAAATTGAGTTTGGGTTCAGGGTCCTCTTTATATTAATGAGTCCTGCACCGCTGGTGGAGTTAGACCCACATTGTTATTACCTGCTGATAATGATAGTGCAGCAGCAGCTGCAGCCACAGACACAACACACAGCAGCAGCAGCCACTCCGCTTATCTATGGCTAAAACTACTGCAACCTGCACACGAACAAACACATTATTGACTACCGTATTTTGAACCATAGAATATCGGCCAGATCAACATATGGAATGTCAGAACACGTTAGCTCCACATATGGAGATCTAAAACAGGGGGTTTCAACCTTTTTCATCTCGGGGATCACCATTTATTCAGGGTTTGAGCCACAGACCACCATTTGAGGACAAAAACTTATTTTGCTTTTGTCCACAATTCCAGGCTGGATTTGGGAAACAAAACAGGCAAACACATACTCCAAATGACCATTAATCTTCTAGTTGTGTACACTAGACTTGGGGCTAATTCAAGATGATGAATAACGTAAAAATGAAACCAAATGGACCCTTGCGGGTCCATTTGGTTTCATTTTTACGTTCTCAAGAGTTATATCTGGTTAACCCATAGTAGACGGGAACCCCTAGTGGTAGTTATACCCTAGTTGACGGGAACACCAATATGCGTTCTGTACAGAATGTACAGTATCAAAAAATGTCAAAAATTTGATGGTGTTACACAATAATTTGAAGTTTTCCAGTACACTTAGGTTAGTATTTCAAAGACATTTTTAGAATCGGGATAGTCTACAATGGGTTAAGCAACTTAGATGCGGACCACCTGGAACCCTCTCAGGGACCACTGGTGGTCCCCGGACCACCTGTTGAAAACCCCTGATCTAAAAGGTTGGCAGTGAGACAGTGGCGTTTCTAAGCAATTTGGAGCCTCAGGCAAGATGTTCCTCCCCTCATGGCACCCCATGCAACTGCCTAGTCTGCCTAATGGCAAAAACGCCCCTGCAAAGGGTATACAGACAGTGTCGAGTGTACAGGCTTTGATGAGGGTCCTGCAGTTGATGCTGCATGGACCTTAATTTTCTTAATCATCCAAATAATGTCTAAACTGTTACTGTGATTTTCTGGAGTACTGCTATGGTTTGGGTGAATATTAAGTAGTTCTGGTCCTTTTGTGGAGGTCACAGGGGCCACACAGTAAAAGTAAATGCACCCACAAAACCTATGTAATTTGGATTGTTGAATTAATTGTAAAATATCAGCAAAAAATTATTTTTGACGCCCCTATCACATGGAACTACCTTTTTGATACGGACACAACAAAACATAGTTGCCTGTGGTAGCGGGGGCCAAGAATGAAGGAAGGATGTGCTAATATTTTAGAAAAATCCCAATTCACAAACAATTTATACAATTTTATTATAATATTTATAATACTGTCTAAAGTTAATATGTGCATCAAAGTAGTTCTTGTGCTTTAAATATTATGCCATATAGGACTGGTGGAAGAAAATATGCAGGGCATGGTTCAGTGTCTTGCTCAAGGACACTTTGGCGCCGACTCGGGGAAAGCCCGGATTCGAACTGGCAAGCTTGGGGTTGACATACGGCAACCCCAAGCTTGACACAACTGTAGTTAGTTACTAGCAGTAGTAGTGTTCCAAATCATTTTAATTATAAGCACATAATTTGAAATACATTTGAAATTTGGGTTGTTTTGCATGCCATCGTGTTTGGTGGGGCAGTCAGGTCATTTAGAAAGGAGAAAATGGTAGCAGCTTCATCGCCTGTGTCACTTCGCGCCACGGGCGATGAAGCTGCACACATACCATTTTTAGTTACAGGACTTATATTAGGCAATTAAGCATCAATAATAACATCTGTTGTTTGTGAAGTTACAACAGACACACAGCATGCATAAAGCTAACGGTCTGACTCAGAGAGTTATCTGTTTTCAATGATGAAACATAAACACTTTAATTTGAAATATCTTGTTTTGCATGCCATCATGGGCAGACTGCTCCCCCATGCCCATGCCTATAGATCCACCCCTGGACGCGAGGCAGACAAGAGTGACATTCCCTCCTGCTGTATTTGGCTGCGGTAATAGCTGCCCATAGCCCTGCGCTTTGACAGGCTGCTGCACTCCATCTGCAGTCACAAACAGCAGAGCAAGAATCCACCCGGCTTTACTCAGCATGAGCAGTCAACATTCTTCATGTGCAGCGATTGTGAGTGCGGACGGAGCCTGTGGGTATTGCAGTGGACTGGCCCTGTCTCAATCTGTCTGTGTGCGTGTGTGCATGCGTGGACGTGTGTGTGTGTGTGTGTGTGTGTGTGTGTGTGTGTGTGTGTGTGTGTGTGTGTGTGTGTGTGTGTGTGTGTGTGTGTGTGTGTCTGTGTGTGTGCGCGTGTGTGTGCTGCAGGGTCTCAGTGGTCTGCGGGGTTTCTCTGAGTGTAGCTTCAGCAAGCTTTAATAATTCACCAGCCTCTTTTAGCTTCCAGACAAACTGAGTTCCCTGCAACGGGGGACTCAGCCAGCCGGCACACAGGCTGCCTTGATTTGACTGGAGTCAGACACTGTATACTGTATATACTGTGCAGTATATATATATATATATATATATATATATATATATATATATATATATATATATATATATATATATATATATATATATATATATATATATATATATATATATATATATATATATATACACGTTGTATATATATATATACACGTTGTATATATATATATACACGTTGTATATATATATATATATACACGTTGTATATATATATATATATATATACGTTGTATATATATATATATATATATATATATATATATATATATATACACGTTGTATATATATATATATATACACGTTGTATATATATATATATATAATATATATATATATATATATATATATATATATATATATATATATATATATATATATATATATATATATATATATATATATATATATACACAACCTATATGTGGGGTGGAACCCTCATATTTTATGTCCATATTATGTCCAAGTCCAACACTGTTACTCTTCAGGTTTCATATTGAAAAATATCAAAAGTAGCAGATACAAGTTACAAATTCAAAACGTGTCACTCATTAATCATTTCAAGCTTGTAGATCTTCTACTTTGAATCAAGTATCACTGTACTGTACTGATCCCGTATCCCCACGGAGGGTCCCCATATAATAGTGGAGGGTTTCAAACTAAAGGGGTCTTCATGATCCTGAATTAGTTTCACACAAAAAACGAAATATGACAGATTTAAAGCAGAATGTAATTTAGAAAATTTGGCCTTATTCTGCCGTAAAGATTGTTAAAGCGGTTTATTACACATTCTTATTTGGGAAATTAATGCAGATTACTGTTATTTCTCACACTTTCTCGCACACTCCAGAGGCATTCACAAAGTAATGCTGTTTAACACAGGAGACATTTGCCAATTTTAAACCTTGCCTCTGACTGTATACTATTAGTATTTTGTATTATGCTTGAGTATTATGCTTTGTTAGTGGGGTTGCCTGAAGGGCAACCGCACTATTGTTGTGAATGCGTTTTCTCTGTAACATATAAATTATTTGATTGGCTGAGCAACGTGATGTCATGTTATGTATGATGATGTAAAACCTTTTTACTACGCTACTACGTCACGTCACCATTACAACATCATCTGGGCAACCACAATTTGCAATTGCAAAATTGCAAAGTAGATAGTTTAATAGGGTAGATAGTTTAATAGGGTAGATCGGGTAGAAAACGGACTATATTACTAACAAGATTACCATCAATAAATATATCAAATACACATATATTATATACACTTATTATTGTAATAAAATACACAGAACGTGAATTTAAACATGTCTGCTCTTATGACTTGGTAGCACCTCGACCCATGATGGACTTCTTAGTGTTTCTCTCAGGTTTCAAAATGATTATATAACACTTTGGTCCAAACAGTGCAAGCAAAAGGCCAACACTAGATGCTAAAATAGCAAACACCTCCACAACATCTGCATATTTACCTGGAGAGCTGATATATGCTGGGATGAAGGCTATCCACACGGCACAGAAGATCAACATGCTGAAAGTAATTAACTTAGCTTCATTGAAGTTGTCTGGCAGATTCCTTACCATGAATGCTAAGAGGAAACTAAGGAGGGCTAGTAAGCCTATATAACCAAGTAAGACCGCAAAACCAACTGTTGATCCAACACTGCACTCATACACTATCTTTTCAGAATAGTATTCAGCGTTTTTATGAGGAGTTGGTGAGGCAGACACAAGCCAGGCTATGCATATTACTGCCTGGATTGTCGTCAGTATCAGAACTGTTCCTCTCTGCTGCATGACACCAAAAAACTTCATGATGTTTGCACCACCAGGCTTGGAGGCCTTGAATACAACCAAAACCACCACAGTCTTTACCAGGATACAGGAGACAGACAGCACAAAGCTGATCCCAAATGCTGCATGCCTCATCTGGCAAGTCCAGAGTCTGGGACGGCCAATGAACAAGAGTGAGCACAAGAAACATAGTTTGAGTGAAATCAAGAGCAGAAAGCTGAGTTCTGAGTTGTTGGCCCGGACCATGGGCGTCTCTCGATGATAGATGAAGATCACCAGGACAATGGCACAGCTAAATGTTCCCAGCAGTGAGATGGTTGTTAAGGAGATTCCGAGGGCCTCATGGTAGGACAGAAACTCAACGATCTTAGGGACACAGTGGTCAAGCTGGGGACTGGACCAGAAGTCCTCTGGACAACTGGTGCACTCTGTAGAGTCTAAAAAAGAGGACAAAGAAAATAAAGGGACAGACAGGTATCTTCTCATAGCTACACAATGTAAACCTACCAGTCTCATTGCTGATCTCTCCTTCAGAACAAGCAATGCAGTCAAAGCAGCAGACAGGTTCTCCTTTCCTTCTGGCAAGACGGGTTCCAGGAGAACAGCTCTCACTGCACACTGACCGAGGAGGCTGAAGAGGAGAATAAAAACAGTTTAAGTATAAATTACATTCACATCAAGAGCTTCATTTAAAAAAAATGGAGAGTCGAAATTACTTTTTTACTTTTTCAAAGTTCCACATGATTCTGTCTTCATCAAGGGTGGTTTGTTCATCTCCAGAGGCTGTCTTCATGACCACACCTACGTTGTGAATCTTTGTGCTTCCATCAGGGAGCCACGCCCAGTTCAATATATCGAAGATCGGTACAGCATCACCATTCTCATCAAAGTATACATGATCACCACCTGATGTGGTGAAGTTGACCTTTTCCAGGTAATAGAGAAGCTAGACATGTTGATGAGCAGAATCATGAGACTTTAAAACCATACTTTATGCAACCAGTGGCAGTGACATGGCCAATCACTGCTGCCCTGCTAACTGGAGAATAGTGGTTGAAGGTTGGAACGCTCTTAGAAGGTTGGAGACCACGTGATCACCTCTCTTCCAAGCAAATGCATTATCCATTAGAAATGGAGTGTACTGTACTATGCATGCATATTAAATGCATCTTTAAATACATTTGAAAACCAAACATATAAACACTCTTGATACAAGGAAAAACATGTTTGAAACGTCATAAGAAAATGTAGGCCAATTAACCACCCTCTATACAGACTACGGATGAGGGCATGTCTACATAAAACCGAGCTGGCAATGGCATATTTATGTTCCTTATCATTTTATGTCGGCATACTTTTATAAATGTTTTTCCTTGATATTCTACATTTTAAACAGCTATACTGTAATCTCATCAAAAAAACATTATAAAATGTGATGATAAAAATCTTCCATTCTCCAATTCATGCTCGATTTATTGATGAATTATTTCTATTTTTGTTGTCAAATAAGGTGAGATTAACTTCATAACAAAAAACGTGTTTTCTAATTTTCACGTGTACAAGTCAATAACTACCTGGGTATTTCAAATGTGCAATTAGGCAATAGATAAAAATGTCCTACAGAAAATGTCCTACAGGTTAACTGAATTAATATACCCTTAGTGTACTGAACGCGTTTTGGTGTTCTATGCATTATGTTTTAACTATTGAAAAATAGCAGATCTACAAGCTCATAGCGCGCCACCGAGTGGCGCGCTATGAGCTTGTATCTCTGCTATTTTAGAAAAATCGTGAAAACGTGGTGCAAATCTTTGAATATTATGTTATTCAGAAACTAGAAATCCAGACAGGACACAAAATACCCCACCTGCCATGGCTGCATTGCCTGCAAACTGGCACAGTTGTGCCCAGGGAAAGGCCCTCTTCCTGGCACACACTGCAACATGTCATGGAGGGCGTGGGCCAGAGCATACACAGCCTTATACACATTATACTCTGCCCTGAGGTCAGACACATCAAACAGGGTGGTCTCTGCTGATCCTAGGTCCTCCTGTCCAGTGCACACCCTGCCACCAGCCTCCACCCACTCTGGTGGAAGGGGGGGGAAATTTACACTGAAATGTGTGTTCCCAAAACTGCCTCACCTGAAAGAACGTGTGAGTCCATAAGAATGCCAATAGATGGACTGATTGATAGATTGATTGCTTGATTGAGATTATTTACTGATTATTTAATCATGAACTGCTAGAGGTTTTATATGGCCTATTGTATTCATTATATTTTTGAGATCTTTTTACTATCCTTCAAGACCCACTGAAAATTTAGGACTTTGTTGATGTAATGCCAAGGATTCGAATTCAGGTCTCCCACATGAAAGTCCAACATCTTAACCACTAGACCAAAGGGACATCCTCTTGGTCCAGGGGCAGATACTAGACTTTGGAGGCCATCATGGCATGGCTGTAGCCACTGCTGCCACTAATGGTGCAAAAAAGCAGCACACAAACTGTCCTAATGTCCATTTGTGGTCCTGTGTATTCAATTTAACTTTGACTTTTAAAGACACAATGAAATCAAAGTAAACTAAACACTTACTATGCTGTCCTCATGCTCATCGTCAGCACGTATATTTAACAAGAAGTCCTTGAAACCTGGCATCTCTCCACGGCGGATAGCAAAACCCAGGCTGCCTCTCAGGTATGGCTGGTAGTGAGGAGACTGGAGATGATAGTCTGACCACCAACCTGAAGTGGCAGGGAAGATCCATAGCAGACCTGTCACATTCTGCTTAACCACCTAAATGAAAGGCATGTCTTTCTTTCAATACATTTAAATTCTCATTTTTGATCCTTCTAATACAGGGGTGCCCAAAAGGTAGATCGTGATCTACCAGTAGATCACACAGGCCATGCAGGTAGATCACATGACAGTCCCCTAAGATGAATAGATCTGTAACTCTTGAGAGCGTTTAAATGAAACCAAATGGACCCTTAGGGGTTCATTTGGTTTCATTTTACACTCTCACTCTCACATTCTACACATCTGAATTACATAATTTCAAGAGTCCACACAATTAGAAAATGGAGAATAATTGTTATTTTGACCAACGTTTTGACAGTTCTCCTTCCCAATTGTGGACAAAAATGTGAAAGTTATAGCTTTGGGTGCGAGAGACTAAAGTCAACATCACGAACTGTCAACTCAAACCCCAAATACTGTTTTCAAACGTCAGTAGTAGCATATACAAGAAAACCTTCCAATTCTCCCCCTCTATTTTTTCATTATAAGTGCATTATTCATAAACACTATAACAGTAGGTAATACCATCACCACTATTTCAAAGCTCAAACTTTCTAGGGGGCATTGAATTGGATTTTCAGTAGTGGAATAATCACATATTTGATGTGAAGATCTTGTTGAGCTGATCATTTTGAAAGTAGCTCTCAAGTCCAAAAAGTGTGGGCACCCCTGTTCTAATAACAAATCCCAAAGTTAACATCCTCCTCAGACGTATCCTAGAACAAACCTCATCCAAGACATTATGAATATAGGCTCCATATCCAAACACAAAGACAACATGAGCTGTGGACGTCTTCATCACAGACACAATCCTCTGGAGTTCCCCCTGGTCATTGTGGAAGGGCAGAGCCTCTGAATAAGCCACACAACCCAGACCAGACTGCTCCAGACCAGAGTGGAATAGTCGGGCAGCGTCACGGCCAGCATCATCATCACTGAACAACAGTCCTACCCAGGACCACTGGAACCAGCTCATAGTCTGGAACATAGCACGCACCTGATCGGATGAGGAATGAAAATGTATTTTAGGTTACATCATACAGTACATGGGCAACTGTTAGGCTGTGGCCTGCAGGTTATATTGCAAATCACATTTCATTTAAAACTAAGTATAAATACCGTGAATTCATTTGAAATTGAATACAAATATTAGGCCTACTTTCCAGGATTCTTTTTTATTCCTAGCAGAAATAGTGAAGTGAGTGAATGTGGAAATACAGTGACCCTCTGGAGTGTGTGGAGATAAATATACAGTAGTGGCCCTCTCCATCATCAATGTTGAACATGAACTATTAGTTATTGTTATAGAAGTTCACCTGGAAGACAAAACTTGGCATTGTTCTGAAGAAGGACGGGAACTGAGGCCGGTCGCTCAGACAGGAACAACCAGCATAGTAACTTATCTGAAAAAAAAAAAAAAAAAAAAAAAAAAAAAAAAAACAGAATAAAACAAAGCACAAAATGTATTGAGGCGATTGACTACCATGAACTAACAGACCTGTAAAACATACAGTATGGCCGATAGAGAACGGTTACTTAAAACATAGGGGGAAATAAGAGCAGAATTCAAGCTGGCAATGAGCATTGTGAACTTGTTGATAGGCAGTGTTTGATACTAATTGGTTTGACACTATAAAATAATTTTAGACTGAGGCTGATTCTGAAAAAAGGCTTCTAAATACTGACCTAAGTTTTTGTTGAGTGAGATCGCTTTTTTCCTTTTTTGAATACTGTAAACTGTACAGAACCCTAATGTATCTTGATATTGTTGTACTTAACTATTATATTAATACTTACTATCTACTATACTTATGCAGACCCATTATCATTATCATTACTACTATTTCATTATCATCACTACTATTGATTTACTGTCACTGACCTTACAAACGATCCATGCATCTTCCTACTTTGTAACTGCATATTGTAATACCCTGTTTTTGTTTTTTTGTTTTGTCTTTGTCCTATGTGTTCAGTTCAGTTTTGTCTGCTCATGTGCAATCTACATTTTGTCTTGTGTTTTTATTTGTTTTTCTGTATTTTGTTTTCTTTGTAAAATGTTGTGTATTAATTGTAGGAACCTCTCGAAAACAAGATAGTGTATCTCAAGGGGTATTCCTGAATAAAGAAATTTCAACCAAGCCAGGACACTTACCATGGGCACCCTGTGTACACCTAATATTCTAGCGAGGGCAACAGAACTCTTTGAGGTACTAGGACCCACAATTCCAAGTACGGAAGGAGAGCCGACACAGTTCTGATCCAGTGTAAACTGCTGCTCTCTGCCACTGATCAGTGACAACGCTGCCGGGACTGAAATGCCAAGTGTAAAACAGTCGTCATAGAGGTTGTATCCCAGAGTCACATTGGGGAGCAGGCTGGGGTTTCTATTGATCTCATGGATGGCAAAAGCCATGGCCTGGGCTGTTCTGAATAGTGGAACTGAAAAACTAACACGCACACACACACACACACACACACACACACACACACACACACACACACACACACACACACACACACACACACACACACACACACACACACACACACACACACACACACACACCACACACACAATGTAACCTTGAATTGCTGTCAGGAAAAACATTGTATCTCCAAACACGTTCTTATAGCAAAAAGAGCAGATCTGCAAGTGTTATCCGCGCTGCAGCATGTTTTGAACTTGTAGATTGGCTATTTGCAATGTGGCTCCTCTGGAGTACTGTAAATACAGTATAGCAGCCCTATGCATCTTTAAAGTTGCTCCCACTGCTTTAGCCTACATATTTTAAATATCTGAATATATTTTGAATATTTTTTTACAGATTTAAAAACACAACAAGAAGGAAAAGAGCCAATGAGCTTTACAAGAGAAAGCCAACTATTAGGGACTACCTATTAAAGAGGAATTCCATCCATTTTCAATGTTTTTTCTGAGAGCGTACAAATGAACCCTAAATTAACCCTAAATGAACCCTAAATGAACCCTAACGGGTTCATTTGGTTCCATTTGTACACTCTCAAAAAGAAGCATCTAAAGAAATCCATTAACATGGTGAAAATACACCTTGATTTCACCATGTTAGTGGTTTTCTTCAGACCTCCATTTTTTGGGAACACAGAATGGGGGAAGTTTTTTTTCTTTTTTATCATGTCCACCAACACCTCGATGGTACATAAATGAAAATTGAACATGGGATGAAAATATTGAACAACTACTGATGCCCACCAGTCACAATGAGGGACGGGGTCTCAATATGTGGGACGCTTGAAAAGTAATTTGCAAATGAGGGACTGTCCCACACAGAGGAGGACATCTGGTCACCCTACATTCTGTTTCATGAATTACTTTGTCATACTGCAGAGTCACACAAAGGTTGTGGCCAAAACATTTTCAGAGCCCTGAAAATGTTTTGTCCATGTCTCATGACCCCCCCCCCCCCCCCCCCCCCCCCCCCCCCCCCCACCACCACCAACACAAACTGTCCACTCCAATAATGCTAATAATAGAGAAAATACAGTATATCATGAATAAATACGGACACCAGATAAATCATTAAGGAAAGTTTATGCATGTGTTATTTGTACTATTAAACTCTAAATTTAAAAAAGGGGAAAAAAATAAAACTCCAAGGGCTCATGACCCCCAGGCTGAGAACAACTGATAATTTAAATAATGAAAAGTATTAATTAGTAAGAGCTTAATACCCTATTGTCCTGCATATAAGATGACTCTGATTATAAGACACCCCCCTGACTCATTTGTGGAAAATATCGTTGGAAGTCAATTAGTCTACTCCCTGATTATAATACGAACCTACATTTTAGGATATTTCCACTGGAAAAACATAGACATAGTCTTGTGTTCAGGCCAAATACGGGACATCTAGATTCAATCCATTGAATTATTAGTACTGCATAATATTAGCCTATAGATAATCTAGTTAGTATGTCAAACAAATGTTATAGTTAATCTAAAAATGGAGCAAATTATTTTGTGCAATTAAATGCTATGGGAATTAAATGATAAAAAAAAGGTCTGTAACGATTCCTCCATTGAGGAACAATCTTTTGAAGGGATACAATGTAATAATCAACGTATTTAATCTCTTCATATAGCATTCATACTTCTAGTGTAAACTCTAAACCAATTTATTACTCAGTTCAACACAATTAAAATACATGTTTAAGGTGTTTTAGAAGCAAAACTAAAATGCACTAAACCACAGCAAGTCGGAAAAGTCGGCAACTTCTCCGTACACCCCCTAGAATAGATCCATCCAAACATGTTCTGAGAAGCTTTCACTATATCTTTGTAGAAAAGTACAAATGAACTAATCATGTTTCTGTACATCAAACCAAGCTTAGTGTCTTTTAGTGCTACCCACAGCCTGCATGAGGGCTTCTCTTCCTTGGACTGTGTGAAGGTGAGCTCAGGGAACACAGAGGACCAGTGGAATGGAAACACACCACCCAGGAGCACGTCTCCAGCCTGGTACAACCTGTTGGGATTCAACAGCGCCTGTAGCTCACAAGAAGTGGAAGAAGAGGAGGAAGACGAGGGAGAGAAGGAAGAGAACAACGTCAGGAATGAAAACAGTTGTATGTTTAAAGGAACCCTCATGACTGCCCAGCAGCTCCTCTGTCTAAGAACGCCACCCCCACCCCCTCCTTTCTCTGAATGCACGGCCCAGTTATATACAGTGCAGTGCCACCCCCTGTTCCATATTACCTTGTTATGTGACATCATGTTTCACATCTGGGCCTATAGGCACACACAGAGGTAGGGCTTAAAGGGGAAAGCCATTTTCAAATTTTTACTGTGTCCTTTATATACCATTAATATACCTAGAGATGTTGTGTGGACATGATAAAAAGGTTTCCCCAATCTCTGTTTCCTAGATATGGAGGTCCCAAAAAAAAACATCACATCACCATCAAGTTGTGCTTCACCACGTTAATGATTTTTTCTTTTAGGTCCTTTTTTTCTGAGAAAAAAAAAGAAAATGGGTGGAATTCCCACATATTTGGGCATACCCAAATATGGATTGTGATGCACAGACGGACAGACAGACATGCACACAGACATTTCTGCCTGGTTTACATAGTAATCTCGCTCCCTGTGTTCACAACTGCACAGGGGTTGACACAAAGGTCGCTACTTGTCCAAAGGTCATGTCCAATTGCTGCCCCAAAAAATATATATAAACAGTAGCGAAGGTATTTGGATAGGCATATGGCTATGCCCATTTTGGTTGCAAATGCACCTGTCCAGGTGCATTTGCAACCAAAATGGGCATAGCCAGTTCACCCTCATTGTGTGTGTGTGTGTGTGTGGCGGGGGGGGTATGTTTGGTTAGTTGCACCTGCTCACGTGCCTGGGGCAGGTGAGCAGGTGTTAGTGCCAACCACTGACTACAACTATGGTGTTATTTAATTAACACAGGACCCAAGAATCTGCACCCATCAGCTACTGAAAATATAAGCTGCAGGAATCTGAGTAGAGTGCGCCTACCTAACGGTTCTATTGTACCTAGGCATTAGACAATATTAAGTTGAAGTATTGCAATAACACCAATTAAATGTCACATGGTTCAATGACTCGGAAGCCTCGGCCTCAGGCTTAGGCCTACTCATCTGCATAAATAGTGATCAATGGAAGTTTCCACTGGATTTCCATTGGATTTGGTGGCACTTTCGCCAATAGGCAATCCAGGCTTGGCTCGTGTAGAGCCTGTGTTTTGTGCACGCAGTGTTTTTTTTTAAATTCCAGCTTGCATTTTGGGTGACAGCCAGCTTCAGGCCTGCCATGTCCGAAAACACAAGTCAGAACAGGCCAGAAGTGCCCATTGACAGCCATTCAAAATAGCAGGACATGACATCACAAAAACACAGGATGTACACAAGCCAAGTCTGTAGACACCTTGATAGACTCTACAGCGTGCTGTGTGATGCCAACCCAGTCTCACAAAAACTCGGCGAAATTACACGCATTGGCACCCTGCGAATCCGTGAAAATGCGCCGATATTCTCCCGAAATCCGTGGATATTATGCATTTATCCTTCCCATTCACTTCTGTACCTTTTTGCGCCCGTGACGTTACGACGCAGGTGCGTGGATATTCGCCGGAAAGAAAACGGCTATTTGGACTGCAGTTTGTGATAATAAATCTTCATATTTCATAATACAAACATAATTACTCGCCCCTGGATGTTGTCCAATTCTTTGTTTGGGGTTTCTTATAATAAGGACCGGTCATCTAAACTCTCTACGTAGCCTAAGCGTTTCGTTACTTTACTTTTTTTTTTTTCCTTCGGCTTCTCTGACTACACCCTATAACTCACCCAGGACCGCTATGGGAGTAAGGCAGCGTGGTTAGCGGAGTGGTTAGTTTTGCCGCCTTCGGATCCACAGCTTCGTGTGGAGCAGGTTCGAGTCCCGCTCATGGCAGTCACACATTTTTGTAATTAATGTTATTTTTTTATATGTGTGTGTGGAGTTTATTTACAGTGACTTCTAAATGCCCAATTGGGCAAATGGTAGCTCCAGTTCTACAATATAGTGTCTTTGATTCACCTTTTTATTAACATTAATCTAACAGCAAAATACAAAAAAACATGCTGTTTATTGTCTGGCTTGACATGTATAATATTACAGCTATAATCCTACCACCAACCGTCTTCTCTTGACTCTGTAAAAAACAACAACACAATTTTACACTTTTAAACTAAATATAAAAAATGGTTTGGTTAGAAAGTCGTTCTTTCTTGCTTGCTGAAATCCCCCAGTATACCTAATCACAATGTGTACACACACACACACACACACACACACACACACACACACACACACACACACACACACACACACACACACACACACACACACTTATAGACTCATTCATATGTATGTACCCTAGAGCCATAGGTTAATTTTTAAAATACACATAATGTGTAACATGTCATCGGAAAGGATTTTTCCCGCTGAATCCAACGGTACTACCCTCGTCGCTGTCCGACGTCGGGAAAGTACCGTTTGGCCACGCCCACTTAGCGAATTGCAATTTTTGGGCTTTGACGGCCCTAAAAACGACTTTAGGGATTATTTAAAAATCCGTTCCAACTCTCCATCCATGTTGGAGTATAGCCAGGTCAGATGGTCTTGGTCCCGATTTTTTCCGACAGCGTTAACCGCGAAAGGTCACGAAAAAGACACGGGGTCACGAAAATTCGATTTTCCAAAAAATCACCCACACAACTCAGAAGGAGTGTTTTCCGACTTACTTTTCGACGCTGATTCAGGATCCGTCGTCCGTTTTGGAATCGGAGCACAGGAAGTGCCCGAAACGGCCACGGAAGTGCCGTTTTCTCCATGTTCCCGCTCGGAAGGATTCTTTTTGAATTTTTTCCCTGAAAGCAGGTGGAAAGCGGAGAATTATGACGTCATCCGCGACTCTCTATGATTTACGGTCACGGCGTAAAAAAATCGCCTAATTTTCACGGTAACTCTGCGTAGGAAAGTCGCAGAGAGACGCGACCAAGACACCAAGACGCACGTCAAGGAGCTGAACATGCCCATATGTGTTTCCTTGCTGTGCGACCTTCCTGGGCGGAGCTACAGAGCATACATATTGGCCTATCAGCAGCAGGGGGTTTTAAAGTTTTTCGAGTTCTAATCAATGATTTCCGACTTGATTTTTTCCGCTGATTCAGAATCCGTTGTCCGTTTCAAAATCAGAGCACAGGAAGTATTTTTAATCGCCGTTTGTTTGCACCGGAAGTCTCGTTTCTTGACGTTCTGGGTCCGAAGGATTTTTTTCATATTTTTTTCCTGAAAGGCCTTGAAAAACTGAGTCAGGATCCGTTGTCTGCGAGAGTCCGCGTTACACGGCCAGGGCAGCAAAAAATCCTGTTTTTTTCCACGTTTCGCGTCATAACTCGGCAACGGAAGGTCTTAGACACGTGGGGTCAGCATCATAGTGCGTCTCTCAAAGAGGCCGATAAGTCTATAATTTAATCTTATTTTTTTCAAAATCAAAGTTAGGCTTCAAGATGGTCTAAGGGTCCCCAACTCCGATAGCCCCCCAAAGTTGAAAGCCACATGAAGAAAGTGTCGCACAGACAAGTGCCATACATCAAACTGTTCGTCTTGTCGAGACGGACTCGGAGAGCCCAAAATCTCCCCGTTTTGACCTTTTGGGGCGGAGCTACAGCCCGTCAAAGTCAAAAACCCAACTTTTGAGCGGTGCGTCCGTGTGCGAGGAAACACATATCAGCGCGTCCGTCTCAACAAGCTGAACGCGTGCACGTGCAGTCCGCCACCCTCCGACGCTTGTGGGCGGGGCCAGTAACGTTTAAACATGTGTCCAAACGACATTACCCTTTCTCAGAACGGATGGGACAATTCTTGACTTACTTTTTGACGCTGAATCCAACGGTGCCACTCCCATTGCTCTCCGACGTCGGGAAATGCTTAATTGGCACCCTAATTAGCGGAAAAGGGGCGATTTTCAAACTCCGCGTGAGGCCGTCGAGTGACATGTCATCGGAAAGGATTTTTCCCGCTGAATCCAACGGTGCCCCTCCCGTCGCTCTCCGATGTCTGGAAAGTACCATTTCGCCACGCCCACTTAGCAAATTGCAATTTTTGGACTTTGACGGCCATAAAAACACCTTTAGAGATTTTTTAAAAATCCATTCCAACTCCCCATCCATGTTGTAGTATAGCCAAGTCAGATGGTGTTGGTCCCGATTTTTTCTAACACCGATAACCCCTAAAGGTCACGGAAAAGACTGGAAGTCACGAAAGTTGGGTTTTTGACTTTGACAGGCTGTAGCTCCGCCCCAAAAGGTCAAAACGGGGAGATTTTGGGCTCTCCGAGTCCGTCTCGACAAGACGAACAGTTTGATGTATGGCACTTGTCTGTGCGACACTTTCTTCATGTGGCTTTCAACTTTGGGGGGGCTATCGGAGTTGGGGACCCTTAGACCATCTTGAAGCCTAACTTTGATTTTGAAAAAAATGAGATTAAATTATAGACTTATCGGCCTCTTTGAGAGACGCACTATGATGCTGACCCCACGTGTCTAAGACCTTCCGTTGCCGAGTTATGACGCGAAACGTGGAAAAAAACAGGATTTTTTGCTGCCCTGGCCGTGTAACGCGGACTCTCGCAGATAACGGATCCTGACTCAGTTTTTCAAGGCCTTTCAGGAAAAAAATATGAAAAAAATCCTTCGGACCCAGAACGTCAAGAAACGAGACTTCCGGTGCAAACAAACGGCGATTTAAAAATACTTCCTGTGCTCTGATTTTGAAACGGACAACGGATTCTGAATCAGCGGAAAAAATCAAGTCGGAAATCATTGATTAGAACTCGAAAAACTTTAAAACCCCCTGCTGCTGATAGGCCAATATGTATGCTCTGTAGCTCCGCCCAGGAAGGTCGCACAGCAAGGAAACACATATGGGCATGTTCAGCTCCTTGACGTGCGTCTTGGTGTCTTGGTCGCGTCTCTCTGCGACTTTCCTACGCAGAGTTACCGTGAAAATTAGGCGATTTTTTTACGCCGTGACCGTAAATCATAGAGAGTCGCGGATGACGTCATAATTCTCCGCTTTCCACCTGCTTTCAGGGAAAAAATTCAAAAAGAATCCTTCCGAGCGGGAACATGGAGAAAACGGCACTTCCGTGGCCGTTTCGGGCACTTCCTGTGCTCCGATTCCAAAACGGACGACGGATCCTGAATCAGCGTCGAAAAGTAAGTCGGAAAACACTCCTTCTGAGTTGTGTGGGTGATTTTTTGGAAAATCGAATTTTCGTGACCCCGTGTCTTTTTCGTGACCTTTCGCGGTTAACGCTGTCGGAAAAAATCGGGACCAAGACCATCTGACCTGGCTATACTCCAACATGGATGGAGAGTTGGAACGGATTTTTAAATAATCCCTAAAGTCGTTTTTAGGGCCGTCAAAGCCCAAAAATTGCAATTCGCTAAGTGGGCGTGGCCAAACGGTACTTTCCCGACGTCGGACAGCGACGAGGGTAGTACCGTTGGATTCAGCGGGAAAAATCCTTTCCGATGACATGTTACACATTATGTGTATTTTAAAAATTAACCTATGGCTCTAGGGTACATACATATGAATGAGTCTATAAGTGTGTGTGTGTGTGTGTGTGTGTGTGTGTGTGTGTGTGTGTGTGTGTGTGTGTGTGTGTGTGTGTACACATTGTGATTAGGTATACTGGGGGGATTTCAGCAAGCAAGAAAGAACGACTTTCTAACCAAACCATTTTTTATATTTAGTTTAAAAGTGTAAAATTGTGTTGTTGTTTTTTACAGAGTCAAGAGAAGACGGTTGGTGGTAGGATTATAGCTGTAATATTATACATGTTAAGCCAGACAATAAACAGCATGTTTTTTTGTATTTTGCTGTTAGATTAATGTTAATAAAAAGGTGAATCAAAGACACTATATTGTAGAACTGGAGCTACCATTTGCCCAATTGGGCATTTAGAAGTCACTGTAAATAAACTCCACACACACATATAAAAAAATAACATTAATTACAAAAATGTGTGACTGCCATGAGCGGGACTCGAACCTGCTCCACACGAAGCTGTGGATCCGAAGGCGGCAAAACTAACCACTCCGCTAACCACGCTGCCTTACTCCCATAGCGGTCCTGGGTGTGTTATAGGGTGTAGTCAGAGAAGCCGAAGGAAAAAAAAAAAAGTAAAGTAACGAAACGCTTAGGCTACGTAGAGAGTTTAGATGACCGGTCCTTATTATAAGAAACCCCAAACAAAGAATTGGACAACATCCAGGGGCGAGTAATTATGTTTGTATTATGAAATATGAAGATTTATTATCACAAACTGCAGTCCAAATAGCCGTTTTCTTTCCGGCGAATATCCACGCACCTGCGTCGTAACGTCACGGGCGCAAAAAGGTACAGAAGTGAATGGGAAGGATAAATGCATAATATCCACGGATTTCGGGAGAATATCGGCGCATTTTCACGGATTCGCAGGGTGCCAATGCGTGTAATTTCGCCGAGTTTTTGTGAGACTGGGTTGGTGTGATGCCATGGCATTTAACTGATCTGATTGATTATTGTTAATTTGACAAGACAAGGCAGGATGGTGTTGGAGCCAGGCACAGACAAATGGCAGATGATGAGGCAGACACAGGGCAGGTCAACTGGAAGGAGGTTTATTAAACCAAAACCAGTACAGGAACAAATACGAGTACGCTAGGATAACGCAATTTCGCGTTATGCTGCCTTAACAAAATTAAACTGTTTTATTAGATGTTATTATTTTAAAAATTAATGCAATGGACTGGCATCTCTCACACTTGAGTACCGTGGGCCAATTGTGCCCATTTCATACCCACATCGTCAGACCATTCTAGCTACCTTGTTTAATGTGATCTGCACTCTGCTCATACCAGGCTACGCTGTGTTGGTCCATGCCTCACGCCGGTCTGAGCTGCGTTCTGAGAAATTAACTTGCAAATATGTTATTATCAATGTTGGTATTTTTTCTTGTAGATTTTGAAATATGATTTTGAAAATATTAAACAAATCAGCTTTAAGCTGTTAAAACCAGAGGTCTTCACAAAGTAATGCTGTTCAAGGTAATGGCTACATTTGCCAATTTTAAACCTACAGTGTAGCATACAGTAAAATCTTTCTCTTACTGTATAGTACTAGTATTTTGACCCACAGATAAAGAGATGAACATATTTTATTGTCAGGTAGTAGTGTAAGTAGTTCTAAAATCAACAAACAGTCTTTAAAGGAGGCTCTGCCTAATTGTAGTTTAATCGGGTAGAAATCTGACTCTATTACTAATAAAATACACAAGCTGTAATTAAAAAGGTCTGCTCCTATGACTTGGTAGCAGCTCGACCCATGATGGACTTCTTAGTGTTTCTCTCAGGTTTCAAAATGATTATATAACACTTTGGTCCAAACAATGCCAGCAAAATGCCAACACTAGATGCTAAAATAGCAAATACCTCCACAACATCTGCATATTTACCTGGAGAGCTGATATATGCTGGGATGAAGGCTATCCACACGGCACAGAAGATCAACATGCTGAAAGTAATTAACTTAGCTTCATTGAAGTTGTCTGGAAGATTCCTTACCATGAAGGCTAGGATGAAACTGAGGAGTGCTAGAAAGCCAATATAACCTAGTAACACACCAAAACCAACTGCTGATCCAACACTACACTCATAGACTATCTTTTCAGAATAGTATTGTGTGTTTTTATGAGGACTTGGTGAGGCAGACACAAGCCAGGCTGTGCATATTACTGCCTGGATTGTTGTGAGAACCAGAACTGTTCCTCTCTGCTGCATGACACCAAAAAATTTCACAATGTTTGCACCACCAGGCTTGGAGGCCTTGAATACAACCAAAACCACCACAGTCTTTACCAAGATACAGGAGACACACAGCACAAAGCTGATCCCAAATGCTGCATGCCTCATCTGGCAAGTCCAGAGTCTGGGGCGGCCAATGAACAGGAGTGAGCACAAGAAACATAGTTTGAGTGAAATCAAGAGCAGAAAGCTGAGTTCTGAGTTGTTGGCGCGGACCACTGGTGTATCTTGATGATAGATGAAGATCCCCAGGACAATGGCACAGCTAAATGTTCCCAGCAGTGAGATGGTTGTTAAGGAGATTCCAAGGGCCTCGTAGTAGGACAGGAACTCAATGATCTTAGGGACACAGTGGTCACGCTGGGGACTGGACCAGAAGTCCTCTGGACAATTGGTGCACTCTGTAGAGTCTAAAAAAGATGACAAGATTAAAGGGAGAGACAGGTATCTTCTCCTGTAGCTATACAATGTAAACCTACCAGTCTCATTGCTGATCTCTCCTTCAGAACAAGCAATGCAGTCAAAGCAGCAGACAGGTTCTCCTTTCCTTCTGGCCAAACGGGTTCCAGGAGGACAGCTCTCACTGCACACTGACCGAGGAGGCTGCAGAGGAAAGTAAACATTAATTTCAGTTTCAATTTAAATTACATTCACATCTGGAGCTCAATTTGATTTTTTTAGGGACCTGAAATTACTTTTGCGTATTCAAAGTTCCACATGATTCTGTCTTCATCAAGGGTGGTTTGTTCATCTCCAGAGGCTGTCTTCATGACCACACCTACGTTGTGAATCTTTGTGCTTCCATCAGGGAGCCACGCCCAGTTCAACACATCGAAGATCGGTACAGCATCACCATTCTCATCAAAGTATACATGATCACCTTCCGATGTGGTGAAGTTCACCTTTTCCAGTTAATAGAGAAGCTAGACATGTTGATGAGCAGAATCATGAGACTTTAAAATCAAAAGAATATATGTTATTGACATTTAGAAGATTTGGAACACTTTCTTGGGGGAATTTATGTGTGTAATAAGTGTTTTTAGACATTTTAGATTTTAGCCGTGAGTCCAGTGTCTCTGATGTCATTGACACTACTTTCAGAACTACATGTTGTCTCAGTAAAGGCTCATTCAGAGTTCAGAATTTCGGTGGCCACTGCGAGCACCGCTCAGAGCACCGTTACCACCGCTATTCATAGTCCACTACCAGCACAGCCACCCCTCCTCCTCCCCTCGCCCCCCTTCCCCTGCTCTCCTCGCATCCATTGTTGTTTATCCCCATACCCCCCCCCCCTCTGTTTCTCTCTCTACTTCCTACCTGCCACCACAAGGTGCAAATAAGCAACACATAAAAATGAATCCTAACTGAATTAATACCCCACCTGCCATGGCTGCATTGTCTGCAAGCTGGCACAGTTGTGCCCAGGGAAAGGCCCTCTTCCTGGCACACACTGCAACATGTCATGGAGGGCGTGGGCCAGAGCATACACAGCCTTATACACATTATACTCTGCCCTGAGGTCAGACACATCAAACAGGGTGGTCTCTGCTGATCCTAGGTCCTCCTGTCCAGTGCACACCCTGCCACCAGCCTCCACCCACTCTGGTGGAAGGGGGGAAAATTTACACTGAAAAGTGTGTTCCCAAAACTGCCTCACCTGAAAGAATGTGTGAATCCATAAGAATACCGGTATTGATTTAATGGCTGGCTGGCTAGGCTGACTGACTGACTGACTGACTGACTGACTGACTGACTGACTGACTGACTGACTGACTGACTGACTGACTGACTGACTGACTGACTGACTGACTGACGATTCAATTACTAACTGCCAGAGATTCTATCTACCGTATTTTCTGGACTATAAGGCGCACTTAAACGCCTTTCATTTTCTCAAAAAAAAAACAACAACAACAGTGCACCTTATAATCCAGTGCGCTTTGTACGTATATATGGATTGTTTGACTACAGTAGCTTCTATCCTATGTTGAATGCAGTAGCGTCTATTAGATGTGCCTTAATGCTGTAATCCAGTGCGCCTTATATATGAAAACAGTTCTAAAATAGGCCATTCATTTAAAGTGCGCCTTATAATCCGGTGCGCCTTGTAGTGCGGAAAATACGGTACCTGGCCTATTGCATTCATTATGTTTTTGAGAGCTTTTTACTACTTTTACTACTTTCAATCGTCACATAATATTCAGTTCGATACTAATGGTGCAAAAAGGATGGAGCAACACAAAATGTCCTAATGTCCAATTGTGGCCCTGTGTATTCAATACTATTCAATGAACACTTACTATGCTGTCCTCATGCTCATTGTCAGGACGTATATTTAACAAGAAGTCCTTGAAACCTGGCATCTCTCCACGGCGGATAGCAAAACCCAGGCTGCCTCTCAGGTATGGCTGGTAGTGAGGAGACTGGAGATGATAGTCTGACCACCAACCTGAAGTGGCAGGGAAGATCCATAGCAGACCTGTCACATTCTGCTTAACCACCTAAATGAAAGGCATGTCTTCATTCAATACCTTTAAATTCTCATTTTTGATCCTTCTAATAACGGATCCCAAAGTTAACGTCCTCCTCAGACGTATCATAGAACAAACCTCATCCAAGACATTATGAATATAGGCTCCATATCCAAACACAAAGACAACATGAGCTGTGGACGTCTTCATCACAGACACAATCCTCTGGAGTTCACCCTGGTCATTGTGGAAGGGCAGAGCCTCTGAATAAGCCACACAACCCAGACCAGACTGCTCCAGACCAGAGTGGAATAGTCGGGCAGCATCACGGCCAGCATCATCATCACTGAACAACAGTCCTACCCAGGTCCACTGGAACCAGCTCATAGTCTGGAACATAGCACGCACCTGATTGGATGAAACATACAACGTACTTTAGGTTGGATCATTTCCCGTTTACGATGCAAACATGCATACATGACCTGCTTAAATTAGTAGTAGAAATAGCACTAGTGACAAGTGTGATACTATGTCACTACTAGTGACATAGTATTACGACTGTGTTCTGTTTTTTTTCTGTCCAATGTGTTTAAATTTAAGCAGCCTACATTTCATTTAAAATAGGTATTACTGTAGATAAATGCATTTAAAATTGAATACAAATGTTAGGCCTGCTTTTCAGCATTCATTTTATTCCTGGTAAAAACAGTGAAGTCAGTGAATGTGGTAATATAGTGATCCTATAGTGTGGATAAATATAGTGGTCCGCATCAACGCTGGAAATGAGCGCTTAGTTATTGTTATAGAAGTTCACCTGGAAGACAAAACTTGGCATTGTTCTGAAGAAGGAGGGGAACTGAGGCCGGTCGCTCAGACAGGAACAACCAGCATAGTAACTTATCTGGGAAAAAACAGAATAAAACAAAGCAAAAAAAAGCTTACCCACCTTGTCTTTTAAGGACAGGCATTAATTGTACAGAGGTGACTGACTTTCACATCATGAACCAACAGACCTGTAAAGTCATATGACCAATGGAGAGTATAGGTACTTTCCACTTCCATTTAAAACAAAGGCGGAAATAAGAGCAGAATAGTTCACAAGCTTGTGATGTTGTTGGTTGGCAGGGTTTAGTACTAATTGGTTTGACACTATGACGTCATTTAACACTGAGGCCGATTCTGAAAATGGCCTCTAAATACAGACCTAAGTTTTTGTTGAGTGAGGTTGCTTTTTATACTGTACAGAACCCCAAATGGGGTTCCCTTTATATACCTCCAAAGGAGTTTCCTGCCCAAAATGGGTAAAAAACAAAAAAAAACAAAAAAAACACACACATTAAAAAAATATAGTGACACAACCTTTCTTCGCAACACCAATGATTATGTTCCGTCTTTCAAATAGCATATTATTATAATACAGTCTACAGCACATAATGTCAAACTCAGTGCCAGGGTGCCAAATCAGTCCCACGAATTATCTTCGACCCGTAGGATGATAGTTATGATAGTTATTATTATTACAACTGTCCCTCTAGTATATTACACACACCATGAATGGAACTAATTGATTTATTTTCTCATTTTACTATGAAAGCAGTGCTTGGTTAGAATCATAGAACATTTTGGAATGCATGCTTCATTTCGTTTCATTATGTATCTTGCTTGTGATAGGAAAATGACTTTTGCTCTTTTCCCTGGACGTTCTCGTAAACTTGTGCCCCCTGCGTTGAAGCACAGTCCGGAGGTTCAGAGCCTCAACTTGTACCGATTGTTCTATTATGGACCACCGTATATTTGAGTTTGACATCACATGACATCACATGGTCTACAGATTTGCAAATAGCCAAGTAAGTATAATAAAAAAAAAGTCCACAGTGAAATGGGATAGGACACTTACCATGGGCACCCTGTGTACACCTAATATTCTAGCGAGGGCAACAGAACTTTTTGAGGTACTAGGACCCACAATTCCAAGTACCGGAGGAGAGCCCACACAGTTCTGATTCAGTGTAAACTGCTGCTCTCTGCCACTGATCAGTGACAACGCTGCCGGGACTGAAACGCCAAGCGCGAAACAGTCGTCATAGAGGTTGTATCCCAGAGTCACGTTGGGGAGCAGGCTGGGGTTTCTGTTGATCTCATGGATGGCAAAAGCCATGGACTGGGCTAGTCTGAACAGTGGAATGGAAAAACTAACACACAAACACACACAATGTAACCGTTGTCATACTACAGTGTGACACATCATTGTGCCATTCTTCAAGAACATAGTGAAAGTGAACAAGGGTTATATAAATCAGGGGTACGCAATTTTTGGGTTGGGGACCCCTGAAAATGTTCTGGCCATGTCCCGCGACACCCCTCCCCCACCACCAATACAAATTGGCCGCTACAATAACATTAGGCAATGGAGAAAGGGCCGCGGTGGATCAGCGGTAGAACTCAGGACTCCCCCAGAGTTACTGTCGAAGTGTCCTTGAGCAAGATAATTAACCCCTAAAAGTAATACAATTTAATAATTGACACATTTAATCTCTTGATATAGCATTCCTACTCTCAGCAACTTTACTCTCAACCACTCAATTCAAAGCAATTAAAACAAATGTTTAAGGTGTTTTAGAAGTAAAACTAAAATGCACTAAACCACATCAAGTCGGAAAAGCGACTTGCTAGCTAGAATAGATCCATCCAAACGTGTTCTGAAGGTTTCACTACACTATCTTACACTATCTTTATAGAAATTTACAAATGAACTAATGAACAAATGTTTCTGTACATCAAACCAAGGTTAGTGTCTTTTAGTGCTACCCACAGCCTGCATGAGGGCTTCTCTTCCTTGGACTGTGTGAAGGTGAGCTCAGGGAACACAGAGGACCAGTGGAATGGAAACACACCACCCAGAAGCACGTCTCCAGCCTGGTACAACCTGTTGGGATTCAACAGCGCCTGTAACTCACAAGAAGTGGAAGAAGAGGAGGAAGACGAGGGAGAGAAGGAAGAGAACAACGTCAGGAATGAAAACAGTTGTATGTTTAAAGGAACCCTCATGACTGCCCAGCAGCTCCTCTGTCTAAGAACACCAACCCGCCCCCACCCTCTCCTTTCTCTGAATCAATTGCCCAGTTGAAGTTTTATATACAGTGAAGTGCCACCCCATGTTCCATATGATCTTATTATGTGACATCATGTTTCACATCTGGGCCTATACGTACATACAGAGGCAGGGCTTAGCACACATACTCATAGTTGGAAAGTAACAACGTTGTACTTTAGTAGGCTGATTATCAGACTCGAGTTCAGCTTCCTGAAGCTTGAGTCTGAAACTGTCCGCTGTCTGTGAGATTGCAAGGGGGAGGGGTTTGGTTCATACCAAACGAACCCGAGGATGTTGTCAATTATGTTGCTAGTGGGCTAGCCTGTTTGCCAACCGCACAAACACAGCCACTGACATTTGACACTGTAACTGTTGCACTGTTGAGTGACGGGCCTGCTGGCCAATCAGCTGCATCTGTCAGATTTGTTGTTAGACGAACCCCCAACTCCGACTATCATAGGTTAAAACATTTAACCAGTACTAAGGGAAATCAGAGGTTGACAATAGAAGGTCAGACCAAGCATGCACCGCGATCGGGAATCATTGATTGATTTGATCCCCACCCATCCATCCATTTGATGCTGAGTGCCAAGGGAGGCATTGGGTCCTCTTCTTAAGAGTCTTTGGTATGACCCGGTCGAAAATTGAACCCCGACCTCCCAGTTTCAGGGTGGTCAAACTCCACCAGTAAGACGCTACGCTGTTCACTACTTACACACCACATTTCCTTATACATATTTGGGTATGCCCAAATAGGGAGTGTGACACACAGACAGACAGATGCACACACAGACATTTCTGCCTGATTTACATAGTAATCTCACTCACTGCATTCACAACTACACAGGGGTTGACACAAAGTGTCAACCTCTGTGTGTGTGTGTGTGTGTGTGTGCGTGCGTGCGTGCGTGCGTGCGTGCGTGCGTGCGTGCGTGCGTGCGTGTGTGTGTGTGTGAATGTTCTCCTGCCCTGTGGGGCTACCAGGTAGCAATTAAACTTCACCTGCCTGACCATTTTATTTACCTGCCCCGGGCAGGTGAGCAGGTGTTAGTGCCAACCCCTGACTACAACTATGCTGTTATTTAATATACCCAAGCCTTAGACAATTTTAATAACACACAGTTGAAACACTGCAATAACACCAATTAAATATCACATGGTTCAATGCCTTGGAAGCCTCGGCCTCAGGCATACTCATCTGCAAAGAGAAAAGGCTGGTCACAATCTAAGGTACAGGGTCTATCGGCTGAACTGTCCTTCGAATGCATTTCCACCAATAGGCAATCCAGACTTGGCTTGTTTATCTCCAGTGGAAAACCCAGTCATTTGCCATAGGTGTTGGGTCGTCAAATACGACCCAACACGTACGTTCTCACATGGCCTCGGATGGCTGGCGTAGCTACAGTATCTGGGCACCTTGGCTGCTAAACTATACCTGCAGGTTTAAAACCACATTATAATGACGGCCACATGGATTTGGGGCTCTCAAAATAATTTTGCTCATGTGTTTTTTGAGAGGCATGGGGGCCTTTTTTGGTTGTTTAACCTTAAATAAATATCAGAGATGACCCAACTAAGAGGCCCTCAGTTGTGAGACTTTATATAGTCACATACAAGGTGAGAGAGCAAGTGCACTTTCTGCACTTAAGTAGGTTAAGTATTCACTATGTGTCTTTTTCATGTGTATTTTTTGCATTTTTATCTCTCCATTGCAGTGCTGGTACCCTTGTAAGTTTTGACTATTTTGTATTAGCATTGTCCTTATTACATTTTTATGTATGCTATATTCAGCTTTGATTATTTTGTATAGCATTGTCCTTATTAAAGTTTTATGTATGCTATATTACATTTTATATAGTATTACCTTGGAAAGGATTGCAAATGTTGACTGGGTCCTTTTATGATAACACTTCTTTTGATATGTGGCCTTTTGTTTCAATTTTAGATTGCGATGTGCTAATAAACTAAACTACAGTAGGTCTCGCGTGCACGCGTGTGCACGAAGCTAAACTGCTTACACTATATATTTTTTAATAAATGCAAATCACCACAGCACAGTGGAGAACTTCTTGTCTGGAGTGTATTAAGTAGGAATTGTGTGGTCATTGTGTGGTAGAGTCAAACCAACAATGAATGAAGCTGAATACCTGAATCATGCATTATTCCACCCATGCTAACACAAACATACAACCTACACAGAGGTGGAGAGGAGATGATTTTTACACACACACAGAAAGAGAGAGAAAGAGAGAGAGAGAGGGGGGGGGGGGGCAGAGACAGAGACAGAGACAGAGAGAGAGAGAGAGAGAGAGAGAGAGAGAGAGAGGGGGGGGCAGAGACAGACAGAAAGAGAGAGAGAGAGAGAGAGAGAGAGAGAGAGAGAGAGAGAGAGAGAGAGAGAGAGAGAGAGAGAGATGTGACAGTGATCAATATTGAAAAGCCCACATTGTAAAACCCATGTCTAATTTCACAGATGCTGAACAAATTGTCCTCCGTCCAAAAGGCGAATGCTGTTGTGTTGTGTCGGTGTGGAGTAATTTGTGTGTGTGTGTGTGTGTGTGTGTGCGCGTGTGTGTGTGTGTGTGTGTGTGTGTGTGTGTGTGTGTGTGTGTGTGTGTGTGTGTGTGTGTGTGTGTGTGTGTTTATCTCAGATTCAGACAATGAGGGTAAGGCAGGGAGGCGTGACGAGTGCACAGATGCAGAGGGAATATCTATGTCATTGTGTCTGCTTGTAGCATTGTGCCGTCCTGCGTGTGCGCGGATGTGTGCGCGTGCGCACGTGTGTGTACGTGCATGCATGTGTGCGTGTGTGTGTCTCGGAGTGATGGCAATCGGAGGAGTAAGTGTATAAAGTGCATCTCTGCACGAATCGCACTGCAGTGCAGTACGGCCGACTGAGCTATGCAAAAAAGCGAATGCACACGTGCGCACACACGGCGGCAGTGGCTCAAGGGTAGAGTTACCGGATGGCAACCGCAAGGTTGCCGGTTCGATCCTGGGCTCGCACAGAGTTAGTGTGGAAGTGTCCTTGAGCAAGACACTGAACCCCCAATTCAGGGGTGTCAAACTCAGATACAGAGTGGGCAAAAATTTAAAACTGAACAGTGGAATTCAACTCATTTTCAAACTTTTCCTGAGAGGGTACGAATGGAAGAAAATGGACCCACGAGGGTCTATTTGGTTCACATTTGTACCCTCTCAGGAAAAATGGGTCTGAAAGAAAAATCATTAACATGGTGAAATACATCTTGGTGATGTCATCAGATGTATTTCACCATGTTAATGATTTTTAGGAAATACAGAATTGTGGGAACTTTTTTTTTTATCACGTCCACATAACATCTCTAAGGTATATTAATGACATATTAAAATGTTGAAAATGGGTGGTCTTCCCCTTTAATTTGATAATGTCTCAAGGGCCAAATAAAATTACACGGCGGGCCAAATTTGGCCCGAGGGCCAGACGGCCATGCCCTAATTGGTCCTGTTGTGCTAGTTGGTACCTTGCATGGTTTCCACTGCCATCAGTGGATGAATATGTGTGTGTGAATGGGTGAATGTGATGCACACTATGCAAAGCGCCTTGGATAAAAGGCGCTATATAAATGCACCATTTACATGCATGTGCACCAGGTTGAACATCAGGACTCAGACCCCATCATAAGGTTTCAGATTGGGTGGAAACGCCACATGCCCAAAAACAGTTACTTTTCAGTACTCAGAAGTAGCACATCTACATCTACAAGCTTGAAATGTGTCACTTTGCACTGCATTTCACTCCCTCTTTATTGCTTTTGTGTTGGATAATTGATTGACTAGTAGAATAGTTTATTACCCTATTAGACAGTCCCCTGCTCTAAAAGGGAATAGCACAAAACAAGTCCTTGCGGTCTTGTTTCCATCCAGGCCCTATGCAATCAATATTCATGAACACCAATTGTAAACATCTATGTAAAAACAGTGCAAGTGAGGAAAAACAGACTGATCTCACATAATATAGTATAGTAAATAAACACAATTGGCCTTTTTCCTTAAATAAACTGCAAATAGCGCTGGTCGTATGTGACAAATTGTATGTGAAAATTTGTACTTCCGGGATTTCACAAACCCAGAAGTATAATTTCAACGTGACTGTTTTGGGATGTATTTACTATTCTGTGTCTATCGCAGGGGTGGTGGATGTAACATTTCCCAATTGGGGGGGCAGGTGAAAATGGTATGGGGGCGGCTTCATCGCCCATGGCGCACCCATACCATTTTTGGTTACAGGGCTTTTATTATTAGTCAAGTAAAGCATCAATAATGACATCAGTTGTTAAGTTGCAACAGACACGCAGCATGCATAAAGCTAAAGGTCTAATTTAGCACTGAAATATCTTGGGTTGTTTTGCAAGCCATCGTGTTTGGTGTGGCAGTCTGAGCATTTAGCGGGGCATTGCCCCCCCCACCCTAGATCCGACCCTGAGGGGCATACCGAACTTTATCGCTTAGTTAGCACATGGCTGCACTGCTCCATCATTGTCAACAGGGAGGTATTTCAGTCGGTATAACAGACTTTTAAAGGTTCTTTTAGTAGTTTATCTAAAAAATGTCAATTCTGTGAAAAATGGAACATGACGTGGTACCCGCTTTAGCGGCGCCAGAGGCCATGGCCAGATTCTGGTCTTCAGGGGTTATATTTGTGTACAGCCCCTTTTCAAAACAACATATTCAAAACACCTGTCACAGAGCAAGGTTAAAGGCAACAGACACAAACCTCAAAAGAGACTTTTACAGTGGCACGCATGGTGTTAACCGGCATGAGTTCCAGGTCTTAATGGGTAGTTACCGTAATTTCTGGACTATAAGCCGCACCTAAATACTGTATAAGCTGCACCAGCTAAATTTGAGGCAAAATACTGATCTTTCCTTGTATAAGCCGCGCCAGACAACAAGCCTCAGGCTAGCGCAGTGGTTTTCAACCTTTTTGATCCCAGGGCCCACTGTTTATTGAGTTTATTGTTTATTCAGAATTTGAGCTACAGACCACCACTTGACAACATTTTCACCCCACAGAACCCAAAACTAAAGATTTCTTTTGGTTGACTGTTTGACTTATTAATTAAGTGGTGCTAATTTAGATGGTGAACATCATAACTCTTGAGAGTGTACAAATGAAACCAAATGGACCCGCAAGGGTCCATTTGGTTTCATTTTTACGCTCTCAAAGAGTTACATCTGGTTAACCAACTTTCCAACTTTCCATAGTATGGAGGGCCCACCTGGAACCCTCTCAGGGGTGGTCCCCGGGCAACAGGTGGTCCCTGGACCACCTGTTGAAAACCCCTGTAAAAAAAACCCTGTAAAAACCCTTAAAAATCCATAGATTGGGCACACCGTTGTATAAGCCGCAGGGTTAAAAGCATGTGAAAAAAGTAGCGGCTTATAGTCCGCAAATTACGGTACACAGATGAACTAAGCGGCATGCGTTCCACAGCCTATATGGGTACGCGGGGCAGCAAAGGGCCAATTGCCGCGGGTAGAATTAGGCGAATTATAGGGACGTCCAGGAGGGCTTTATCTGATGCGCTCAGGCTTATCATGGATCATACTGTACAGCTACAACTAGGAGCCAGTCTATGCCGGGGCTTTATAAGTAATATGTATAAAATATTACTTTCCGAACACTCAGTAACGCCTCGATCTACGGATGAGCCATTTCACAATATTCAGCTATGCATGGAATAGTGTCCAGGTCTATGTCTCAGATAAATTCCCTGCAACGGGTGGTTTGATATTGTAATTTGCCCACTGTTCAGGAGGCTCCTGTCTCGGTCGAGCTTCCTTATGAATAAATAATGTTCTTGATTTGATGCTAAGTAGTGGATACAAACATTTAATCACTTGACAGAACAGGAGCGGCGATCTACAGCTGTGCAGATAGTGAGCAAGACTGTTCGCATCTTGTCTCTGTCGGGCGGAAACCTCATATGTCCTGAAGAATTACTTTTCAGGTTTCAAATTCAACTGGATCAGCAGTCGGTAGAGTGTGCACAAGTAGGCCATGGCCTACTCATGCATGAGTGGAGCGGGCAAATCAGAAATGAACAAAAACAAACTCTTATTCCTCTGAAATAATTACGTCACACCCCCTTCCCCCAACCAATTCATCTGAAAATCTTGGAGGACGACCGATCTTTTAACGCCTAAGGCCTCGTAATTACATCACAATTTCTCCATCTCCTAAATCTGCCAAACGGGGTAAAATCTCTGCCCAAGATCCCAATTAAATCACCTTTCCCCAGTAAAGTTCCCGTCTGAGGTCTCAATTACGTCATCACCCAAACTGGCCAATCAAAGTGCCCCGAGGGACGACGATCAGCGACCGCGCACCAATCACTTAACTTGCATACATGGAAAAACTAGCAGATCTACTGTACATGCTTGGATATAAGCAATACTGTAAAGCTTCACACTTGTGTTCTTTGAGTAAAGGTCACACTGACTGTATGTGAATGTTGTCGAGAGCTTATCGTCCCACAGCTACCATATAATAAAGCTCTATTTAATCTCAGCCACTTCAGAGGATTCTCCTCAGTGGCTGTGATTGGGTCAGAGTTTAACCTTATTACAAACAACAGCTCCCCCGATGGATGTCCGCCCGGTCCTCTCTCGCTGGGAGAGAAAGCACAGCAAGCCAGCGAGCCAAGCGTGCGTGTGCATGCGTGCGTGCGTGCGACCGTGCGTGTACATCAATCTACCTCCTCATAAATGGGCTGTCAAGAAAAATCTCTGTGTTCAACTTCTCACATAAAGAGCGGTATGGTGATGGAGAGAGACAGATTGAGACTAAAGCGTTTTCATGTCAAGGACCCCCAAATCAATACGTATTTGGCCGCCAAGCCCATTCTGAAAACAGTTCATGCACGGTACGGTACTCCCATATTTTTTGTGTTTAAAATGACCCCCAGGGTGTGCAGTACGTGCAAAATGGCTGTTTGGACGGGCCAAAGGTTTCGGAGAATTCAGTTATCAGCGGAGTGCCACAACACAATTCTGCCACTCACGCAAGTAATAAATCCCTCATTGGCTGGTTCTAAGTTCTATACTATACTGTATCTGTGATACACTAATATGTGCAGATTTAATATGTGCTAGAGTAGTGAGGCCAGTAGGATTCAATAATTATTATGGACTCGAGTAACATCTTCATCGACTCAAATCTACACGGTTTCATCAAGAACCATATAGCTACAGTTCAAAATTTGCTACCCCTTTACTTTTTACCTGCACTGAAAAACAGCCATCCCTTACACCACCCCTCACTCCACTGAAACAAGCAAGACTATTTATTATTTATTATATTTATATATTTATATTTATTACTATTTATTATTTGACTTCATTAAAACAGCTATTACTCGGCATTCCTTTTGATTGCGTTACCCAACCTACAATCAGCTCAGCTGGCAGTAGGCTGTCCAGGGTTCCATTCTAACCCTGACACAGTGACTCCATACACTCAGTATAGGGTGGTCCGGGACCACATGTGGTCCCTGAGGATTCCAGGTGGTCCCCAGCTAAATGATGGACAGCTGTTAACCAAATGGATCCTTGTATATAGATATGTAACTCCTGATATATTTAAACATCTGAAGTACTTCACTTTCAAGAATCTATGCAGTTCTAAACATGTAGAAAATGTAGAAGAATTGTTACTTTGACCAATGTTTTGGCAGTTATTTCTGCTTGAAGTTGTGGGCAAAAACTTGAAAATCCTTGTTTTGGGGTTCGAGAGACTAAGCATAACATTAAAAGGTGTTCCGTGGCTCAAGGGCAGAATAAATAGTGGGCCCTGGTATGAAAAAGGTTGAAAACCCCTGGTATAGGGTATAAGGCCCTGTGACATAATATTGTCATGTCCAGGGTGTGTCAGTACTTTTACATCAAGCTGCCTCATGACATAGAAACAGGATATATTGTACACTGCTCAACTATGGGCAACATTCCTGCAAAGGATTCTTCCAAGCATTAGTCCAATAATCTGTTATGCTCAGCCCTTATTACTGTATGCATTATACAATAATACACTCTAAAATGCCTGGTAGAAAAAACTAAAATTAACTTCAACTATGAGTGTGAGTTTCCTAAAATGTGTACAGTGCCAATAAAAGAACCAGGCTGGCACAAACCCACTAAAAAATATAAAACTCATGGTTTATGACTCATTGCTTAACACCATGGTGTATGTCCATGAAACATAAAAAGGCTGTGTTAAAATGAGCTAGTCAATTGAAAACGAACAAAAACATTCTCTATCAAACTTCCCGCCCACAAAACCTGGCAACAGGATGTTCAATTCAACAAGTTGGACCTTGTCAGCTCCTTCTAATGAAGTTCACAGCTTTCTCTTGGTCACTCAAGATGCGTCGATCCTCAGCACTGCCGGATATAGCATGGAAAAGTACATATTAGAAGATGAACCTTCAAGCCTTGTGAATGAATTTTGAATCTTCCTTCTAGTCCTGTTTCTCTCTGATGAAATATCATGAGATGCCTTCTCAAGTGAGTAATTTCTTCTGTGTAGCAAAGTTGCATTGGAGGTTTCCATGTATAAGGAGCCTTGCTATGATTGTCCTGGGTCATCAGTGCGTATTTCATTCGGGTCACGATGGCTGAGGACCAGAGTCCGGGATAGATGGTGTAACGCCCAGGATTCGAATCCCGCGTGAAAGTCCAACATCTTAACCACTCAACCAAAGCGATATCCCGTAGGTTCGGGGTCAGATACTAGACTTTGGAGGCCATCACATATGGCCAGAGGCTGTAGCCACCTGCTACACTGGCATCTCATCTCATCAACATCATCTCATTCAGAAAGGGGATCATTGCTTCCAGTCTGTCCCTCTGTACCTTATAATGATCAACAGGTTAGCCGTCTCTCCTCAATCTCATGGTCATTCGAACCAGGTCTAAAGGAAAGCTCTTCTAAAATCCTTTAAGATCAGCTACTATATCTTTACACACTGCATACTTCTGTCGCAGAGGCCACGGATGCTATTTTCCTCACCTCACCCGGCATCTCCAGATCGTGCTGCATAACCGCTAGCATGCATAACGTCTTCAGACGGGGACTTAGGTCTAAGATGTACATGTGGTCGTCGGGCGGGCAGAACCCTCCGAAGAGCATGATACGGTCGTCCACCCTACAACAGCACATCCTGTACATTGGATGCGGGCCTTTACCCCGGGGCCCCACTTTCGACCAGGAGAAGACTCCTGGCTTTGGATTGAATTTCCACAGATCGTTAAAGGTCTGTGTCCAGTTTTTCCCCCCAAATATGAACAACTCTTCGTTGTAGACGAAGACCGAATGACCGCAGCGTCCTTCTGGAATATCGCGCTGTGAAGAAGGCGTGTTCAGCCACCGGTCGGTCTTGGTGTCAAACACCCGGATGGTGTTGTAGTAGTCGCCTTGGTAGGAGTATTTCCCTCGGCCCCCGAATACGAACATCTTTGTTCCGATGATGGTGGCGGTGTGATATGACGAGACAGGCGGCGGATTGCCAGTGGTGGTAATAAAAGCCCAGACCATTGTGCTGGTGTCCAACTTGGAGATGTCGTTGGTGCATTTAGGGTTTCGGTGGAATTTGAACCCTCCGTATACATACATTACCTTCTCCAAAACACAGGCCGAGTGCTGGAACCTACCCTCTGGAGTGGTCCCCGAAACCCTGGGCTTGAACCAATGGTGAGTGTCGACGTCGAACGCGTGCAGCACATTGCTGTACCCTACGGGGCTGCATTCGCCACCCCAGATGTAGATGACGCCTTCTATCAGCACGGCAGTGTGGCCGTAGGACATGGAGGGACCGTCGGGGGAGCTCACGCTTGACGCCGTGGGAGACAACTTGGTCCAGTTTAAAGACACTGTGTTGAAGACATGCACATCGATCTGAGCCTTGTTGTCATCTAGGACCCCTCCGAACGAGTAAACCTTGTGGCCGACTCCCACAGCTGTATGACCACTCCGCTTCGGCCCTCCTGTTGTGTGCATTGCCCAACGCATCATAACTCACAAGAGAACACCAAGCTGGGGAGACTCGATGTACAGAAGAATGGACTGCTGTTCAGCCCACTGCCCACTTAAATGTGACAGTGACACAGTCGACACACAAAGGTTGGCCAGTCCACAACGCCAGTCAGGGAAATGGCCACCCAGTCATGGCCACTCAAGTCTGACGTCATTTCCATCTGGGTCACAATATTTGTAGGTCTACTCACATCTACCCTATTATATATGGGCAGTTGCTAAAGACAGGTGGAATTGTGAGACTGCCTTTAGCAGCTGGATTTGATATTGACATTTGCTTACATTTCTCTATTATTGAGGGATGCTATCCCCTCCTACGCCCAGCTTTGCCTGGATTAGACCAGTGCCCAGCTGAAGAGCACCGAGTTGGTAACGGACCCTGTCCGGAGCCCAGGCAGAGGCATTTTGTTACGATTCTAGACAATCGCTGTGTCCAACTCACTGACTGACACAGGGCACTGGACTCCTTGTGGGGTGTAGAATGAGTGTTTGAAGTCAGTGGGGCAAACACTTCTCAAGTTACGTGTGTTACAGACACACACATAATATGTGTATGCCTGTAACACAGGTAACTGGAGAATGTCACATATGTCTGTACGTTATGTACAGACATATATGTGACCACAAAACACAATAATGATTTGATTGGCTGAGTATCCAATAGCGATGATTCGAACATCACTTATAAAGTGAAGGCAGAAAAGTGATTACCCAATCTTGTTGAAGCATTTGCCACCACCAATGTGGGCATGCGCCTTAGTGTTATTGACCCTTGTCGTTGCATGTGTCACTCACCTCCGACGGGTGACGCCCGGCAAACAGGATGCCCAAACTGAGCGGCGGGTGTGTGTCCTCGTTGTCGGGGACATTGGACGCAGTCCTCGCATGCAGTACCATGCCCTGTCTCTCAGCAGACATGGGTACCGCGTCACGTTCGTAGGGGGGGTCGGTACCAAACCCCACCGGGACGTTCTCCTGGACCGAAGAATAAAGATCGTCCCTATTGAAGTGGACGGCCTACGACGGGGACCCAGGCTCCTCAGGTACGTGACGAAAGTGGCGGTGCAGTCGGTGCAGATGCTGCACGTGCTGATGAAGATGGACCCGCCGTCTCACGTTCTCATGCAGAATCCCCCGGGCTTGCCCGGCCTTGCCGTGGCGCGCCTGGCGTGCGCCCTGCGCGGAAGCGAGTTCATCGTCGACTGGCACAACTACGGGCACACCATCCTGGCGCTGGCCCACGGACACAGACACCCGCTCGTCAGGCTAGCGAAGCGGTACGAGCGCCTCTTCGGCCCTCTGGCCGCCCGCCACCTGTGCGTCACCGACGCCATGAGGGCAGACCTGAGGAGGAACTGGGGGATAGAGGCCGCGACGCTGTACGACAAACCTCCTGCCACGTTCAGGGAGACTCCGATCCACCTTCGGCATCAGCTGTTCATGAAACTCTCCAAGACCTATCCTGAGTTTCAGCCCAGCACTGTGGAGCGTGCGGAGGAGGATAAGGTGGAGAGGACGGCCTTCACCTGTCAAGACCTCGCGGACGGCACCGTGACATCGAGCTCGGACCGACCCGCGCTGTTGGTCAGCAGCACCAGCTGGACGGCGGACGAAGATTTCTCCATCCTACTGAAGGCTCTGGAAGAGTACAACGGCTTCATCAGAAAGGGAACCTCCCTGCCGTCCCTGGTGTGCGTCATTACAGGGAAAGGTCCACAGAAGGACGATTACAGGAAGCAGATAAGCGCTCTGGACATTGAGCACGTGAAAATCTGCACTCCCTGGCTCGAAGCGGAGGACTACCCGGTCCTGTTGGGGTCAGCCGACCTGGGCGTCTGTCTCCACAAGTCCTCCAGCGGACTGGACCTGCCCATGAAGGTGGTGGACATGTTCGGCTGCTGCGTGCCGGTCTGCGCCGTCCACTTCGGCTGTTTGCACGAGTTAGTGGAAGATGAGAAAAACGGGCTGGTCTTCAGAGACTTCCGGGAACTGTCTGAACATCTGAAGTCCCTCCTGTCTGACTTCCCCAGCATGGAGGGTCTACTGGGCCGCTTGAGGAGAAACCTCCGCAATAGCAGGGGTCCATGCTGGGACGATAACTGGGACAAGGTCGTCCTGCCTCTGATCAGCACACGTCAGTAAACATGGCCGCTGTTCTAGACCGATGCTGAAACTGAATGTGGATGACCTTGCATGAATGTGAATCTGTTTCATGTCGCACGTTGATAATTATGTGCAATTCAGATGATGAAAGTTTGTCATGTCAGCTGTAAATTAAAATTAAGAGCCATCCCCTATCGTTGAAAACACCAAATGACGTCTATGAATGACATTTTTAGGTGTCAATGGCAGTCAATGAGTTTTAAATGACAATTACAATGAATTTATAGGTTTCAGATCTCTGATTATCTGGGCAACAGTTAAATCAGTACAATATGGGTTACAAAACAAAAGTTGCTAGACCAGTTCAGAACCCAGACAGAGAGGAAGAATATGCTAAATCCATCCATTACATATTTCTTGTCTGTGTCGTTTCTGTGACGTCACATCATAATGTTGGTTAGATCTACTATACACAAGAACATACCTAAATACAGGGAATGGCAGGGGCCCGCGGACGTTTTCTTTAGCTGTCTCCGTTTACCAAGTGCCATCAAAGTGTATCTTATGGAGTTTCTATTTTCACTTCTGAAAACCTTGTCTTGTAAACTTAAGGGGAACCGCCAACTGACCGAGGAGGAGGTTAACAATCTTATCGAAGCATGGCACCCCGAGCCCCTTGTACCCACCGCGTCCAAAGACCAAGCCCACCTGAAGTACAACACCGTCACCGGCCCGCCTGGTCACACGGTCACAATAAATGGAAAGGAGTGTGTTAACTTTGCGTCTTTCAACTTCCTGGGTTTTCTCGACAGCGAGCGAGTGAAGCAGAAGGCCGTGGCGTCCATCCGAAAGTACGGGGTCGGCACCTGCGGTCCCAGAGGCTTCTACGGAACGTTCGACGTCCACCTGGAGCTGGAGAGGCGCCTGGCGGGCTTCATGAGGACGGAAGAGGCCATCGTCTACTCCAGCGGCTTTGCCACCATCGCTAGCGCCATACCCGCGTACTCCAAGAGGGGCGACGTGATCTTCGCAGACGAAGCCGTGTGCTTCGCCATACAGAAGGGACTGCAAGCCTCACGCAGCTCCGTCAGATACTTCAAGCACAACGACATGGACGACCTGGAGAGACTCTTGAAGGAGCAGGAGGACGAAGACCGGCGAGACCCTCGTAAGGCCGCAACGACCCGAAGGTTCATGGTGGTGGAGGGTCTCTACATAAACACGGCCGACGTGTGCCCTCTGCCGGACCTGGTGAGGCTGAAATACAAGTACAAAGTCCGCATCTTCGTGGAGGAGTCCATGTCCTTCGGCGTCTTGGGGGACGCCGGCCGCGGCGTGACGGAGCACTTCGGCGTCAACATCGACGACATCGACCTCACCTGCGCCAACCTGGAGAACGCCGTGGCGTCCATCGGCGGCTTCTGCTGCGGCCGCCGCTTCGTGGTCGACCACCAGCGTCTCTCGGGGCAGGGCTACTGCTTCTCCGCCTCGCTGCCTCCCATGCTGGCCGCCGCCGCCGTAGAGGCCCTGGACGTCATGGAAGGAGACCCGGGCATCTTCTCCACCCTGAGGACAAAGTGCCGATACCTCCACAAGGCGCTGCAAGGAATCCCGGGGCTGGTGGTAGCGGGAGCGGACTTTGCTCCGGCGTTTCACCTGCGGCTGGAGAGGAGCTCGGGCTCCCGGGACGCCGACGTGAGGACGCTGGGCAGAGTGGTGGCCTACTGCCTGGACAGACGAGTGGCTCTCACCGTCGCTCGCTACCTGGATGAGGAGGAGCACCGCCTCCCGCCGCCCAGCATCCGCGTGGCAGTCAGTGTACGGCAGACGGAGGAGGAGATGGACGCGGCGGCAGCCTGCGTCCGAGAAGCAGCGTCGGCCATCCTCGAGGGGTTCACCCTGACACTAAGCCGCCACTCCATGGACTTCTCCACGACTGTTTGAAGAAGTTGAAACAGATATTATAGCACAGATCCTTCTGAGGAACTATACAGTAATCTGATTGGTTGAAACGTGTCACATGCAGTTGCTCAAACCAGCACTGTTCACCAGCTAATCAAAACAATGATTTAGTAGCGAAATAGTAACAAAATAATTTATAGGAAATTCTCTGCTGTGAATTTATGCAAATGAATGATATCAAAAGGCAGTTTAAGGTGTCTACTTTAAGGGGAAAAATATAGGAGTTACAGTATATCTTTTATCATTCATCAATTATAGTTGTAAAGTGTGTGAGGTGTTTCCTGGGTTTTGTGGTGCAATCACCACTTGGATTTCATGAGGCGGTGTGCAGTGAGTTAATGAGCTTGTTAACAAAACAAAGCCTAAAACGACAGAATAATCCATCATTCCAAAAGTCATGGTAAATCTGTTAAGGAGTTAATGCTGAATCCATTTGGCTCTGCTCAAACACCTGACAGTGTATGAGTTCTGGCTGCAAAGAGGAAGGGGGGGGTGCTGAGCAGTAAAAAAATAATTGTATATCAATGTTTTAGAACACGCTCGAAAAGTAGATGTAGAAGCAGATCTCTAGGGGTTCATTTATTCATTCAATTTCAAACAGTCAAAATTTTCAATTATTATTGTCAAAAGGCTTCCAGAGAGTGGAGGATCAATATGGCAAGTGAGTTGTTTAACTTCATTCAGTGCAATCATCTTTCTTTTCCACTAAGTATCCCTTCCTGCATAACGTTGAGACATGATGATACCCGTGCATAGACTCTATAACCCAGATCATTAAAGGCAAGGTAACATGATGAAGAACCCCCTCTGAAGCCCCCAGCATTTTGTTTTTGTGTGAACTGTGGATCATACTAGCAATTTGATATGTGAGAGAAAGGATAGGTATACTGTAAGTGCAATTTAGGCCTTCATGAGCATTCAATACAACAGTGTATTAGGTATTAAATTGTAAAGGTCTTAACAAAGCTTTTTTTGTTCATTTAAACATATTCATCAATGTTAATTAAACTTAAACACTTAACACATAAAATTGTTACCATGGTGGCACTATAACAGCCTACTGTTTGCCTTATGAGAAAAAGTGAATAAATAAAAGTGGGAAAGTAATATTGGAATCAGGGCTGGATTGGGACAAAAATTCGTCCCGGGCATTTTTTTGTGTGTGAATTTGGCCCTGCCGGCCCACCACAACCAACGTGCATAGCAGAAACTGTCTGATTGTAATATGTAATATATTATTCTTTGATTCCAGTAAGTATTGATTCTAGGAATAAGTAAAGTAATATTACTTTTTCCAAGGGGCCATAAGTAAAGTAGATATTACTCTCTTAAGTAATATTGTTCAACACTGCTGTCTAGTGGTGTCTTGTTGGAGAGAGATGGTGTGAGACATGGAGTAGGTGTGAGCAGAGGGAGATGGATGCCTGCTCGGAACATTTGGTGTAACTATGCTACTGTATGTCAGGGGCGGATCTAGGCATGGGGGGGGGGGGGCAATGCCCCCTAAACATGATGACATGCAAAACAACCCAAGATATTTCAAATTAAAGTGCTTATTCTGTAATCAAAATCATTTGAAACACTACTGCTACTAACTAACTACAGTTGTGGCACCACTAAACCAACAGCATTTCATCATTGAAAACAGAAAACTCTCTGAGTCAGACCTTTAGCTTTATGCATGCTGTGTGTCTGTTGCAACTTCAACAACAACTGATGTTATTATTGATGCTTTACTTGCCCAATAAAACTTCTGTAACAGAAAATGGTATGGGTGCAGCTTCATCGCCCGTGGCACGAAGCGACACGGGCGATGAAGCTGCACCCATACCATTTTCTCCTGCTCCCCCCAATTGGGAAATGTCACAAACGCCCCTGCTGTATGTCCTTAAATAAAATGACAGCAATGCTCGGACTCTTCTTCATTCCATGCACAAGGTTAAAAAAAATCATTGTGACATTCAAACCTTTGTTAATGTATCAATTTGTGCACTGGACTTTACCGAATACAGTCTGTGAGTGACACCTCCCCCGCTGTTCCTCCTCCTGGGGACAGATGACATCATCAGTCTGCGGCGTCCCGGACCGTCTCTATCCCTCCCACACAGACAGCCTACAGGAAAAAGATCAACCAGTCAAAACCCTCTGTGAATATATATACATTAACAGACTGGTGACATTTGCAACATGACAACGCACGATCTCACCTCCTCCTCTTTGTGTGTGTGTGCACGTGTGTGTGTGCTACGCGTGCCCTAGATGTTTCCCTTGTTAAATGTGACATTTCTCTCGTTAGGGGGCTTGCGAGAGCCCCTTGCCTCATTAAAGGTTATCTGTTAATTACCGGGACAGGGGGAGGGAGGGGGGAGGGTCACATTAAGGTGACACTGATTGTATGGACTTGACCTTTTCACTGCACTCCCACTCTGTTGTTGGCCTCGGCACACAGTGCTCATAGACACACGCAGGCACGCGCACGCACACACACACCCACGTGCCAGGGGCGGATCTAGGCATGGGCATGGGGGAGCAATGCCCCCCTAAATACCCTGTCTGCCCCCCAAACACGATGCCATGCAAAACAACCCAAGATATTTCAAATTAAAGTGCTTATATTTTAAAAGGATTTGAAACACTACTGCTGCTACTAACTACAATTTTGGCACCACTAAACCAACTGCATTTCATCAATGAAAACAGAAAACCCTTTAGCTTTATGCATGCTCCGTGTCTGTTGCAACTTCAACAACAACTCATGTTGTCCTGTATCCTGTAACTGAAATTGATATGGGTGGGGCTTCATCGCCCGTGTCGCTTCGCGTCACGGGCGATGAAGTCGCACCCATACCATTTTCTCTTGCCCCTCCAACATGTTCTCTTGCCCCCCCCCCCCCCCCCAAATGGGACATGTTACATCCGCCCCTGCCACATGCCCTCCCGCGCGCGCACACAGCAGGCCACTTATCACTGGTCGTTTTGTCTCTGAACCAAATCCACTCAGAACTAAAGTGGAGGCTGAAGAGGAAGAAGATATCTTTGAAGTGTTGTAATGTAGTCCCTTCTTGTACAATGTAGACACAGCCATTACCCACGAAGCATTGAATTCATGGAAATTTTTGGGATTTTGTCACATTCCTCAGTCAATAATTTGATGACCAGAGAGACTCCTGTAGGCTGGATATCAAAATACTGATGTAGGCAACAACAATAGTTATAGTAACAATGAATAAATATCCATTAAATGAGTAAAGATTGGCACACGTGCACATCTTGGGAGTGTACACTCTCAGGAAAATGTTGAAAATGGGTGGAATTCCCCTTGAAAGGTGTACTAGCGAGTATACCTAGTCACTGCCGGTACTGCAGTCTTTAGACCGAGTCCTACACTTCCCAGCATCCTTTGTGCTTTAAGTCGCATTGTGATTGGTCCTTGTAACCACGGACCAATCAGATGTGTGTGAGTGAGACGTCCACAGTACCCACCACATCACTTTTCGATATAAAACATATTTAGAACAGGCTTTGAGGGCTGAAATTCAGGGAATGGCTCATGTGACAAATATGTCATAATGGATCACATTTAAAGGTATAGTAAGTGATTGGAAAAACCCCTAGTCATCCCCAGGACAACAAGTTGTGGACATGCACACTCTCTACAGTGAGGGGAAGTGCAACAGGCCAACAGTGCATACACCAAGGCCCCACCCCCACTCCATCCTGATTGGAGGAAGGCCCCTCTCATCCTGATTGGACGAAAGCCCCAACCTGAAACTAGAGTACTATAATTAGGGAGAGTAGCGACACTCCCGTTGACACTCAATGCTACGGCTATTGGCTGAAAAGCTCATGTTTGGAACTAACATAACTAACATAGTTCCAAACAAACCACTCTCTCCACTTGCATTGACAGCAGGACGCCAGTGCAGGCGCGAAGCGCGAGACGAAGATCAAAGCGTGTCTCTACTCTCACTAATTATAGTTAATAGTACTCTATCTGAAACTAGGGTTTTATGATACCAGGGGCTCGCTGGGGACAGGGAGGAACTCCCGGCTTAAATGGTCAGCACACTCTATAATAGGGAGGATTAGCCCAAAAAATAAGAAATAAATGACAGTATTTGAATTAAGTGAAATCACTTTTTTTGTTTTAATTAAAAGGTTAGTTAGCTAGTATACCTAGTACACTCTACAAAGAGGGGAAATGCAACAGGCCAAAATCATATACAGCAAGGCCCACCCCCACTCGATCTTGATTGGAGGAAGGCCTCTTTCGCCTGATTGGACGAAAGGCTTTTATCCCAAAGCTCAAACTGAAACCAGCGTTTTGTGACCCCCAAGGGCTCACTGCGGACAGGGAGGAACTCCTTATATGGTCACGACACACTGGCACACGCTATAGTACAATATTTTAATTAAGTGAAACTGAAATCACTTACTATACCTTTACTTAAAAAACGTATAAAAACTGCAAAGGTAGAGTTGTGTTTCCTGCAGAGTGACACAGCAGCCAGTTTGACAACAACAACACAGGCTCCACCTCCCTGCCTCCACTGTACTGTAATCACTTTACAACTGGAGAAAGCTATTGTCATTTGGCTTCTGTAGAAAAAGGGGTAATGGAAAATGCTAGCAGGCTTTTATATAAGCAATGAGAAAATAAAGGGTCTTGCGTAACAGCAGCGGCAGGCAGCGCCGTGTACAGAGCCTGCACCGTGTACACCGTGTGGAGGGCCTAATTTCACGCAATCAACAAAGCCACTTTGTGTCAAACCTTTTGCTCCCTTTAAATCCTCTTTGAAAAGAAAACCCGCCGCAGGCCTCCGAGTCAAGAGTTGGACAAGCCTCACAGAAAGCTCATAATTTCATTTCACACTGAATGGAATTAGCCAGTGGACCAACCTCTCAAAGTGGCTCCAAAAGATTTTAGTTCTGCCCTGAAAAGGCTGCACGTTGCCACTACACGACAACGTGCGTGCGTGTGTGTGTTTGTGTGTGAGTGCGTGTGTGTCTGTGTGTGTGTGTGTGTGTGTGTGTGTGTGTGTGTGTGTGTGTGTGTGTGTGTGTGTGTGTATGTGTGTGTGTACGTGCATGCCTGCCAGCCTGAGCGATGTGACAAATAAAATAATTGAGAAAGAAAAATATGAAACGACAAGAGAAATTCATGAAAGGTCAAGAGATGTCCTTTTACTAAAATGTCCTTTTACGTCTGCAAATTACCCGGCAATGTGTAGCATTTCTTTTTCTTTTTTCCACCCACATCCAAGCCAACTGTGTACAAGAGAGTGAGAGAATACAGGGATGGACAAAAGAAAGACAGAAAAGGACAATCTATACATTTTCTTCTCTCTCTGTTCTCTTTTTCTTTATTTATTTATTTTTCTGTGGTGCTACTATCAATCATCGTCCAACTAACCACAGATGCCTTGCTGTATTTTGAGGGAGGTTGAGTTTGGTGTTGGTGCACTAAATAAATTGTCAGCACTGAGAATTACTTGTATTGTGCACGGGGCAGATGCCTTCTCCACTATGTGACCAGCGTGTCAGTAAGTAATACTTTGCTGAACAGCAAATAGGGTCTGACTAAGACAGGCGATGTTTAACTGCAAAGGCAATATGACTGTTGTCTTCCAGTGTATACATGGGCATGATCCTGAGAAGCAGCTTGGCATTACATCTATAAATGCAACACGTCTCAGTATACATGCATATAGTCCTACAGTATGTATGTCTGTAGAACCGCTCTACCGCACCACAGGCCTGATAATGAACTCCACGGTTCACCTAATGACTGGGTGGGTCATGTATTTCCAACTTGCATCATTCCAAATAGGCTCAGTACCCAATGGGCACCGCTCTATGATTTCTTTCTTTCTTTTTTATTACAAAAAGATATCAGCGATACAAGCTCAACACTATGTTTGAAGATATTGTAAAAATGTCATATCAGTTGCGGGGTCCTTGATATGGCATTGCTTAGAGCAGTGGTTTTCAACCATTTTCATATCAGGATCGAGTATTCGGCATTTTAGCCACAGACCACCAGAACGGAGACCCAGAACCAAGGATTTCAAGTTTTTTCTCCACTATTTAGGAGCGACAACTGGCAAAACTTTGGTCAAAATAACAATTCTTCTACATTGTCTACAGTAATTGTGTAGATTCTTGAAAATGAAGTAATTCAGATGTTTAAATATAATTTTACTCTTGAGAGTGTAAAACGAAACAGGTCTATAAGGGTCCATTTGGCAATACCCATCCATCATTTAGCTGGGACCACCTGGAATCATCTCAGGGACCACTGGTTGAAAACCACTGGTTTATTATTCTTTAGTGTGTACAAATTCTGTTTTTGTAAACAGATTTGAATCTTACTATCTTACTCTGCCTCGCCTCCACTCTATTGGCTCATTGCTGTGCTGTGATTGGCAAAAACGGCACCCACAACCCTCTTCCATACCACACACTACTAGCACCGCCTTGTCACGAGCCCGACCAAAAGGATTTTGGACCGTCTGCAGAGCAATGCATGTGTCTGTCTGCAGGGGAACAGCTGCAGCATCAAAGTTGAGAGTAAAAAATATAGCTACCGTATATTAACAACATATTACCGCCACCACCACCACTACCAGCAAGTGACAATTTCCTTGGGAACAAACAGTAAAGGACAAAGACAAACTCCATGGGAGCCAGAGCTATAAGCCTAAGATGTTTATTTTAAGTCGTGCTTGCAGTGCAGAAGTTTAAAATGTATTGGCAATTAAGTGAGAGAGAGAGAGAGAGAGAGAGAGAGAGAGAGAGAGAGAGAGAGAGAGAGAGCGAGAGAGAGACAGAGACAGAGACAGAGACAGATACAGAGAGACACCGAGACAGAGATACACAGACAGACAGAGACAGAGACAGAGACAAGAGAGAGAGAGAGAGAGAGAGAGAGAGAGAGAGAGAGAGAGAGAGAGAGACAGAGACAGATACAGAGAGACACCGAGACAGAGATACACAGACAGACAGAGACAGAGACAGAGACAGAGAGAGAGAGAGAGAGAGAGAGAGAGAGAGAGAGAGAGAGAGAGAGAGAGACAGAGACAGAGACAGATACAGAGAGACACCGAGACAGAGATACACAGACAGACAGAGACAGAGACAGAGACAGAGAGAGAGAGAGAGAGAGAGAGAGAGAGAGAGAGAGAGAGAGAGCTCCATGGGATGTCCTTTGCCTCAGGAGGAGATGAAATAGGGTTTAATGGGTCTTTACTTTTACTTTTTTTGTCTGACAGGATTTGTATTATTTATGGTTTTACTTAGTTATCTGATTTCATGCCATGCCGTGGTGTGAAGACGTCTGTCTGGTGCACCACGCTGTGATTTGACCCAGCAGTAAAGCCTTATTAAAGCTCACTGTCTGTACCCACCCTTAGAGAGAGAGAGGAGAGAGAGTGTTGCCAACTTGGCACATTTGTCGCTATATTTAGCTTTTTCCAGACCCCCCCTATAGCGCCAAAATTAGTGAAAAGCTCATTTTTCCTCCTATGACAGTGGTTTTCAACCTGTGGTTCCCAGGCCAAATGATGGAGAGTTGGTTCACCAGATGTGACTCTTTGAGAGTGTAAAAATGAAACCAAATGGAGGGTCCATTAGGTTTCATTTTTACGCTCTGAAGAGTTAAAATATTCATCATGTGAACTAGCTCAAGTCTACACAACTAGGCTTAAAGATACATCGCATGGATGCAACTGGGACGTATCCTCAGTGATGTATCCCAAGGTCATCGGGGTTTTGGGTCTCGCAACATCATACCCCTCACTCAGGCGACCCAGCCGGGGTTGATCAAGTCCCGACTTACGTCCCAGTAGCTACTCTCGGGCAGTCCACTAGGGAAAGACCCAAGGCCACACAATCCACCGCTCCAGAACTATTCTGCTGGTACTGGGAGGCACTATACTCTGGCACATGGAGGGACTAGGCTCTGTGGGTTGACTCCTGTCCAGACCCTCCTACGTCTCACCAGGTCTGCTCCTGCTCTCACCAGGTTGGCACAGTACCTGTGCGTTGCACCAGACTCCCAGCACCAGACATTTCATTCAGGAGCAGTGAATCATAATGGCCCTCCTAACGGCCTCACCAAGGTTTTTGGGCTTCCTCCTCACGGAGGACACAGGCTGGGCGCTAACCCATACTGCTCACCCGGGTGCCGTCTACATTCCGGCTGTCACCCGTCTCTCCGTGGTCACCAAGTCTTTCCCTGGTTGTCACATAGTCTATTCCTATGAGCCACAATAAATAGAAACTAAAGGCTTAAAGATACATCGCATGATGCATGGAATTAGGAGAATATATACAGTATATACGTATATATCCCTTTCAAGCAAGCATCTAGCACATTCTACTGCATTTTGGGAAGTGCCACTATAGTGCATTTTGGATTTTGGCAGTTGGCAACACTGGGGCGAGAGAGAGAGAGAGAGAGAGAGAAGAGAGAGAGAGAGAGAGAGAGAAATGGTTCTGCTGTGGTTCTGGCTGGAGTCCAAAGGGCCCAAGGACTCAATGATGCTGCAATTCTAATGAACAGCTCTCTCTCTCTCTCTCTCTCTCTCTCTCTTTCGGCTAATAAGCACTAGTTAGCCTGCGGACCCCAAATTGAACTGATTTTTCCTGTAATGTAATGTGTTACATTATGAATGAACAGTATACACATAGTAGCTCTATATAATGTAATAAAACGTCATAATGTAATAATGGCCCGTATTGTTGAGAGAGAAGTCTTGCGCTGTTATTGCATTATGCGCTGTGATTACATTATGCTACGGCTGCAGCATAGACACTTTATCTGAGGGTCCTTCACATGAAAAGGTTTTCGAGAAACTAAACGTGAGAGAAACGCTTCTAGCTAAGAGCAGATAAAGAAAAGAGGACGCAAAGACGTTGGTGTCAACAATTTTTCTCTCTCCACTGCCTCTTCACGAAGGAAAAGGCCAACAGCATGCAGGCACATTTACATAAAGCACATAGTCTCAGTTCGTATTGTGAGCATATAGGGACCTTGAAAGACTATACAAACAGGATTCAATGTGTTTTTGTCTTCCCTTGAAAGATTTCAACCTGATAGAACATAATATGGATTTCTGGCCTCCACAAGATCTACATCTACATCTTTTTAACAAAGCGTTTGTTTTAGCTATGCCCTCATATGCCAACATAACAACATTTGGTGTAATGTAACAGTATCTCAGTCAGTATCTACATAGTATTTAAAGTAGAATTGCACACCAAAAGTTTTTTTTAATCTTTATTTGCACTTAATTTGTTAGAAAAAAGTGGCCCAGGTGTTATTTTGTGAAAACACTCCCTAATGGCTGTTTTCCCTATCCCAAAATAAGCTTATAATGGGGCTAATGGGTCTTGTGCAAGTTCACCTATATACATCGCTCCAAAATGCAAGTTTTTGCTATGGTCTCTCCACCATGTCAATAGAGTGTTGACACTTAATTTCACTTTCGTTTCAGCAATGGTTCAGCCATAAACCATGTGCCACGCGAGACAATATATAGCAGAAAATTGCATTTTGGAGCGATGTATATAGGTGAATTTGCATTATACCCCTTAGCCTCATTATAAGCCTATTTTGGGAGAGGGGAAACGGGAAACGGTCACAAAATAACACCTGGACCACTTTTTCCTAACAAATTGGTGTGCAATTCTCCTTTAACTGTGGGGATATACATGTATATTGTAGGCACTGTAGGCCTACTGAGGTCAAGCCCTTGTTTGGGCAGCTTGCCGGTTTCATATACACTCCACTCACTACAGTAATGCTTTGCCTTAACTGTACTCCATCCAACAACTGTCATCACAGACGTTTTCAACTCCCTACTTAGTCTGAAACAGAAGAGCTTTGGGGGAGATGGAAGGACAGCCAGTCAAATAGTGCCAGTGCACACACAGCCTTCGCTGGAGGGCGGACAAGCCAAGAATCTGACAGCTGTCATTACTTTTTATGTTATGTTCCACAGTATGTACAGCAGAGGAAAGACGATCACCACCTTCCGTTTCTGTTTAGTGCCAGAAAAGCTGCTGATGTGCAGCATATGCCCCATGCACGATAGTGCCAGCGCTCTCACAATCGGTGGTGGACTGGCCGAAAAAAAACGGCCCGGACATTTTTAGCGTGATTTGGCCTAGACCGGCCCACCACAACCAGCGTGTGATGGACCTATTCTACCTGGTATAGTTGGTTAACCAGATGTAACTCTTTGAGAGCGTAAACATAAAACCATGTTAACACTCTCAAGAGTTAAAATATTCATCTAAATTGGCCCAAGTCTAATTACAAAATGTAGAAGATTAATTGTCATTTTGATCTGTCTGTTTGGCTGTTTTGTTTCCCAAATCCAGCCTGGAATTGTGGACCAAAAGGCAAAATAAATCTTTAGTTTTGACGTCTGTTGGGGTTAAAAATGTCATCAAATGGTGGTCTGTGTTCTGAATGAATAGTGGGCCCTGGGATCAAAAAGGTTGAAAATAAGTGCTCTTAATCATACCATGATACCACCACCGCCCCCCCTACAGGTCGTGGCCCACCGGGAGACCTCCCTGTACGCCCAATGGTCAATCCGACCCTTCTCACAATGGTGCACAGTGCAGTGCACACCCATTTCACCTGCTTTTCAGTGTTCTGGACTCTGAGATGAGATGAGCCATCATCAGGAGGGAAGTATACTGACAGTCCTTCAATAGGCTGTGGTGTTAACTCCTTAGACCCCAAGGACGATAAAACGAGTTGTAAACAAGGTAAAATGTAACTTGTTCACTGATTAATCCACTTTAATCTTTATTCATTTTATTTTCAGCACACAACCAAGTGTAAAGTCAGCCAGGCCTGCAAAATACATTTTTTCATGACAAAATCAACTGTAGATTTAGTCGACAACATTTTTGTGATAGTTAGTCGACTGAAACGTTCAGATGAGTAATATTCTGTATGACTAAAACTACAATAGATTTTTGTCAACATACTATGTCTAAAACTAAATCTCAGTGATATGTCAACACTGATTTGCTGACAGTACAGCTATTTCCATGGTTGATCGTGACTTCTGCTTAGCAGGTCTGAAAGTTAGTCTAGTCTATCAGGAAAAAAGGTCACGATGTGAAACTTTAACCTGTTTTTATACTTAAACTGTCAAAATAGCAGAACGGACTACATTTACAGTATATCAGCAAAGTTGTGAAGTGGCACTGAACGGTGTATTTATTGATGGCGAAATGTACTTTACTTTAGAATATGATTATGCATTAGATGAGTCATGCAGCCAGCCATATCCCACAGGACAAAACAATTGCAGGATAAACACGCACAGACGCACGCACGCTCGCACCCACGCACACACACACACACACACACACACACACACACACACACACACACACACACACACACACACACACACACACACACACACTCCGCGGTGCTAAAAAGTGAACAGATGATGCTGCCAAAGAGAGGTGTTGCCGCCTGCTAACTCTGTCTGACCACCAAGGTCGACGCGCGCGGGGGACCTTGCTGTCCATTCCGTGTTGTTCTCCGCGCCCGGTGGGGCACGCCGCGTCCCGCGCCCTGCTCACCTCGCCAGGCACCCCGTCAATCACACTGATGCCGCCGTCCCACCCCTTTAGCCTTCACACACGCGCGCGCGCACACACGCAAACAAACGCATTTGCGCCTCATCTTTTTGCCATCGCTTTTGCCTCCCTCTCTCTCGCAATCACACCTTCCTTCCTCCCCCCTCCCTCACCTGGCGCCAAGGACAACGCGCGCAGGGGCCATAAAGTTTTTGCCAGCCCCGTCTGGCAATCACGATAACAACTGCCCCCGCCGCCACCCGGCCCGGCCGGCGGAACTCCCAAGGACACGCAGAGCACACTATACAGGGGCGGATGTAACATGTCCCATTTGGGGGGGGGGGGTGTCAAGAGAACATGTTAGAGTGGCAAGAGAAAATGGTATGGGGGGGCCCCCATACCATTTTTCGGTTACAGGACTTTTATTAGTCAATTAAAGCATCAATAATAACATCAGTTGTTGTTGAAGTTGCAACAGACACGCAGCATGCATAAAGCTAAAGGTCTGACTCAGAGAGTTTTCTGTTTTCAATGATGAAATGCTGTTGGTTTAGTGGTGGCCAAAATTGTAGTTAGTAGCAGTAGTAGTGTCTCAAATCATTTTAAATATAAGCACTTTCATTTGAAATATCTTGGGTTGTTTTGCATGGCGTCGTTGTTTGGAGGGGGCAGACGGGGTATTTACTAGGGGGGCATTGCCCCCCCATGCCCATGCCTAGATCCGCCCTTGACACTATAATGCGTCCATAGACGGCTGCGTCCTCGTGACCAATTCAAAATGTCACCGTGTGTGTCATTATGTCCACGGCTATCATCGCTCATGGCGGCTCATGTGAAACTGTTTTCAAAATAACAGCTTTTTTCTCGACCGGCCTGGCACTGGGCTAGGGAGGGAGGGTGAGATTTCGTCTGTAATATACCACTCTGTTAGGACACTTAATTCCCCTCTGGATTAACCTATTGAGGCATATAGCTGATTCTAGCCCTGAAACATGACTGTTATTATCATGACAATCATGGTGCCGGTTGATCCATTTTGAGGCAAATCGCCACAGCCTGGAACATTTACAACAATAACGTGTACATAAACATTCCGTTTTCAAATATAAAGTACTCACACATGTTGGTACGGGTGTTAGACGCTTATTGCAACCGAAATTAGGATTGTAGCGTGCCGCGTTGTTTAATAAAAAGCATTTTTGCCCGGAGATTTCTGTGTTTTGTCCCCTTAAACTGCACCTCGGCGCCACCCTGTCGGTTGTCAGGCGCAATGATTTTCAAAGCCAAAGCACTTTGAAAATCATTGCGTCTTGCTTCGCGTAAGACACACAATTATGTACTGTAGGAATGCACCATTATGAGGAATCTTCAGCCCCAGTGGAAACAGCTCTGTATTAGACGGTACTCTACATTTATTTGCAGCCGCAGTTAACATGCATATAGGGTGAGACGGGTAATTAAAAATCCCATGTCTGCATTTCTCCGGCCGCCTATGTGGAGGAGTCAGTGGTCATGCCTATGGGGATTGCTATAGGTTTTCTCTCCCTTTTTCTTTATTGCAAATGAACTGCAGAAAGGGGCTAATGAAATGCACTCCGGCTACAGTCGAAATCATTATTGGAGTTTGAATACATTAAGCTCTGGCTCTCATTTTTGCATCATTGCGCGCGTCGGCCCATTGGTCTATTCATCAGACTCTGTGTGTCTACGTGCGATTTCCTTCTCTTTTCCCTCCTCTGTCCACGAACTGTCCGTCTTTTACATGGAGAGGAGAAGAGAGGAGAGCAGGGGCGGATCTAGGCATGGGCATAGGGGGGGGCAGTGCCCCCCTAAATGCCCTGACTGCCCCACCAAACATGATGGCATGCAAAACAACCCAAATTTCAAAGATATTACAAATTAAAGTGCTTATATTTAACATGATTTGAAACACTGCTACTGCTACTAACTAACTACAGCTGTGTCACCACTAAACCAACGGCATTTCATCATTGAAAACAGAAAACACTCTGAGTCAGACCTTTAGCTTTATGCATGCTGCGCGTTTGTTGCAACTTCAACAACAACTGCATGTTACTAAAATGGTATGGGTGCAGCCTCGATGAAGCCGCACCCATACCATTTTATCCAACCCCCCGAAATGGGAAATGTTACATCCGCCCCTGGAGGAGAGGAGAGGAGAGGAGAGGAGAGGAGAGGAGAGGAGAGGAGAGGAGAGGAGAGGAGAGGAGAGGAGAGGAGAGAGAGAGAGGAGAGGAGAGGAGAGGAGAGGAGAGGAGAGAGAGGAGAGGAGAGGAGAGGAGAGGAGAGGAGAGGAGAGGAGAGCCATGCAGGCAGCGCAAAAGTTGGGCCAACTCCGGGGCCAGACATTAATAATTGAGGAGGGAAGGAAAAAGGGTGAGAGAGAATGGCTCCTGCAATATTCATATGTCATATTGACTTGACTGCCAGCCACTCGACCATGCATCCCCGTAGTTATGAACTCTCACAGATGACGGAGAATGTGGCACGACGCGGTGACCCCCCCCCTCCCCACTCCACCTCCTTCAACCTTTCCTTCCCCTGATACGTCTCCCTCATTCTAGCTTTTCATCCTCCACTCCCTCCGGCCTCCTCCTCCTCCTCCTCCTGCCTCAGCCAGCTTCCTCCTCTCTGCCTGCCTCTCCTTCACTCTGCCACTTCCCTCTCACTCCCAAGCCTCCATCCGTTACTCTCTCTCTCTCCGTCGGGGCGGAAACCTCGCATGTCCAACGAATCAAAGTCCTAAGACGGCGTCATGAAGTATATGGTAGCAGATCTATACAACCTCGAAACTTTTAAAGGTTTCATGACGCTAATTTTCAATTATTTTTTTATGTTTTCTTTTAGGTTTAAAGGGCCCTATTTTGATTGTCTTAAGTACCAGGTCTTAAAACATTAAGACCGTGCGTCTGTGGTTTCCTGCCCTATGCCACTGCTCAAGCCAGTGCAATCAGTAAAAAAAAACCTAAACAGGATATGCGATGACTTCATGCTGTTTCTGGTGTCTTGACTAACCTGTCCTCTCACGATCCGTGCAAAAGTTCTGGGTCAAAAGGCAGGAAGTGACGTCTAGCAACAGACGATCCACCCGTGCGCCACGACAACGACATTGGAGATCCCCAGAAAAGACTCCTGAATGCATTGGATTAAAGGGGTGTGAATGGGACAAAAAGAAAAAAGTTGTCGCGGCAATTCTGTCCCAAATGAGTGCCAGCAACGGGATCTTTATCAGACGATGTGCTGGGTCTAATAGATGGATTAAAGAATGAAATCTACATTTTGTTGTGTTACGCGCCGTCATCGTGACCGGCGTGCGTAATTTCATGGTAAGAAAATGACGACCGCAGGATTGGCGGTCCCGGAGTTAGGTCTTAAGTCAAAACTTGGAGGTGTGGCAAAGCTGTTTGGCCACTCAGAACAGCCAAACAGCTTTGCCACACCTCCAAGTTTTGACTTTAGACTTAAGACCTGATACTTAAGACAATCAAAATAAGGCCCTAGATCTCAACTACAGTACACCCAGTTTTCTGTGGGTTTTGGAAGGCTTTTGAGCTAAAATGAATAGAATAGTAGGCCCCTATAGAATGATATTGATGGTTAAATACATTAGGTTATTATATTAGGCTATTTCTGTGATCGTATAAACAACATCTTCTCTAAGATTCTAAACTTCTCTGTGATCAAATCACTTCCCCGGAGTCTTTCTTGTCCTTTTCCCCTTTTTCTCTTTTTCTTAGCCTTCTGTTTTGTTCAGTGTTGGTCTATATTACTTAGGAAAGTAACTTCTTTACTTTACTCGTTACCCCTTAGACAAAGTAATATCATTACTTTACTTATTACTGGATTTGAAGAGTAATATATTACATATTACGTTATTACTTTCCCAAGTTCTCAACACCACTTTTGAAAAAATAGAGAAGTACAACATAATCTGTTTATTACAAAATAAAGCAGCAAGTGATTTGTAGTGTACATAACTGTGCGCAGGATGCATCGTGTGGACTGGATCTACAATCTACTGCACATCTCTGTTGTTACAGTACCTGTCAATAGCTTGTACATCTGTTCTATTTTTGCATGCAACAACAAGCTAATTTTAAAAAAGTAACTTGGCATTACTTGCAAAGTAATGCGTTACTTATTACCCATATTTGCAGAGTAATCTCGTTACTTTACTTTTTGGAGCAAAAGTAATAATATTACAGTAATATGTAATCTAAAATTAGTTACTGCCCAACACTGGTTTTGTTTAAATGATGAGATGAATGTATGCAATGTCCAATGTCTATGACCAAAATAAACTGAACTGAAAACGACAAAACAGCAAAAACAGTGACATCTACCAACAAATCCCATTGACATATAATGGGATTTGCAGAATGTGACAGCACACTCAGGAGGAAAATCAGAGCACTTGTTTGAGCCAGAAAAACCCAGACCACAGAAAGTCTACTGAACGTCAAAAAAGTTCAGTGTCTTTGGGGTGCAAATGAGTTCAGAAAACCTAAAATTAAAAAGCCTTTGTTTTTATGTCACAATGGTAAATGGTGCCTTTTCCAAGGCGCTTTACATACTGTACATGTAGATAGCAGATCCCATTCACCCATTCACACACCAATGGTGGAAGAAACCAACCAGTCTGGTACTAGCACACCGGGAGCAATTAGGGGTCTTGCTCAGGGACACATCGACACTAACTCCGGGGGAACCCGGGTTCGAACCGGCAACCTTGTGGTTACCATCCGGTGACTCTACCCCTGAGCCACTGCCACTGACGTTGTGTGGAGTGTCATTAAGTTGGACCTTAATTTAGGACAAAACTAAAAAAAAAAAAAAAAATAGCGCAGGGGTTTTTAACAGGTGGTCCGGGGATTACCAGTGGTCCTTGAGAAGGTTCCACGTGGACCCGAGCTAAATGATGGAAACTTGGTTAACCAGATGTAACTCTTTGAGAGAAACCAAATGGACCCACAACACGTTTACACTCTCAAGAGTTAAAATTTCATCAGCAATTATTCATCAAATATTCATCATCAATTAGCCCAAGCCTACACAACAAAAGAATGCAGAAGACTTATGGTTATTAGAATGGTCTGGTATTGTGGACAAAAGCAAAATAAATCAAATTTCCAAAGGTGGTGATTCGTGGCTCAGTTCTGAACAAATAGTGGGCCCTGGTATGAAAAAGGTTGAAAACCGCTGGAATAGCAGATGGAGATAAGAGGTTTCCGAGCCGACAGCGTCACTCAGCGACGACGACACTATGCCAGGGCCACCTCCTCTACTACCCCCACCCACCCATCCACCCTCTGCTCTCATCTACTGCCATCTCTCAGTAGAGCATGAGGACGCCCAGGGGCCAAATTCAATTATAGACCAAATTAAAAAGATGCTTCTCAACTCCCCTGACCACGCCAGGAGAACACACACACACACATAAATACCACGTTGTGCACTCCACCTCCTCCTCCTCCTCCTCCTCCACCTCCTCCTCCTCCTCCTCCTCCACCTCCTCCTCCATCTTCTCCTCCTCCTCCACCTCCACCTCCTGCACCTCCTCCTCCTCCTCCACCTCCTCCTCCTCCTCCTCCTCCTCCTGCACCTCCTCCTGCACCTCCTCCTGCACCTCCTCCTCCTCCACCTCCTCCTCCTCCTGCACCTCCTCCCCCTCCACCTCCTCCTCCTCCTGCACCTCCTCCTCCTCCTCCTCCTCCTCCTCCTGCACCTCCACCTCCTCCTCCTCCACCTCCTCCTCCTCCTCCTGCACCTCCTGCACCTCCTCCTCCTCCCCCTCCTGCACCTCCTCCTCCTCCTGCACCTCCTCCTCCTCCTGCACCTCCTCCTCCTCCCCCTCCACCTCCTCCTCCTGCACCTCCTCCTCCTCCTCCTGCACCTCCTCCTCCTGCACCTCCTCCTCCTCCTCCTCCACCTCCCCCTCCACCTCCTCCTCCTCCTCCTCCTCCTCCCCCTCCTCCTCCTCCTGCACCTCCTCCTCCTCCTGCACCTCCTCCTCCTCCTCCTCCTGCACCTCCTCCTCCCCCTCCTCCTCCACCTCCTCCTCCTCCTGCACCTCCTCCTCCTGCACCTCCTCCTCCTCCTCCGCCTCCTCCTCCTCCTCCTGCACCTCCTCCTCCTCCTGCACCTCCTCCTCCCCCTCCTCCTCCTGCACCTCCTCCTCCTCCTGCACCTCCTCCTCCCCCTCCTCCTCCCCCTCCTCCTCCACCTCCTCCTCCTCCACCTCCTCCTCCACCTCCTCCACCTCCTCCACCTCCTCCTGCACCTCCTCCTCCTCCTCCTCCTCCACCTCCTCCTCCTCCTCCTCCTCCTCCTGCACCTCCTGCACCTCCTCCTCCTCCCCCTCCTGCACCTCCTCCTCCTCCTGCACCTCCTCCTCCTCCTGCACCTCCTCCTCCTCCCCCTCCACCTCCTCCTCCTGCACCTCCTCCTCCTCCTCCTCCACCTCCCCCTCCACCTCCTCCTCCTCCTCCCCCTCCTCCTCCTGCACCTCCTCCTCCTCCTCCTCCTCCTCCTCCTCCCCCCCCTCCTCCTCCTGCACCTCCTCCTCCTCCTGCACCTCCTCCTGCACCTCCTCCTCCTCCTGCACCTCCTCCTGCACCTCCTCCTGCACCTCCTCCTCCACCTCCTCCTGCACCTCCTCCTCCTCCTCCTCCTCCTCCACCTCCTCCTCCACCTCCTCCACCTCCTCCTGCACCTCCTCCTCCTCCTCCTCCTCCACCTCCTCCTCCTCCTCCTGCACCTCCTGCACCTCCTCCTCCTCCCCCTCCTGCACCTCCTCCTCCTCCTGCACCTCCTCCTCCTCCCCCTCCTCCTCCTCCTCCTGCACCTCCTCCTCCTCCTCCTGCACCTCCTCCTCCTGCACCTCCTCCTCCTCCTCCTCCACCTCCCCCTCCACCTCCTCCTCCTCCTCCTGCACCTCCTCCTCCTCCTCCTCCTCCTGCACCTCCTCCTCCTCCTGCACCTCCTCCTCCTCCTGCACCTCCTCCTCCTCCACCTCCTCCTCCTCCTCCTGCACCTCCTCCTCCACCTCCTCCTCCTGCACCTCCTCCTCCTCCTGCACCTCCTCCTCCTCCACCTCCTCCTCCTCCTCCTCCACCTCCTCCTGCACCTCCTCCTCCACCTCCTCCTCCTGCACCTCCTCCTCCTCCTCCTGCACCTCCTCCTCCACCTCCTCCTCCTCCTGCACCTCCTCCTCCTCCACCTCCTCCTGCACCTCCTCCTCCTCCACCTCCTCCTGCACCTCCTCCTCCTCCACCTCCACCTCCTTCTCCACCACCTCCTCCTCCTCCTCCTGCACCTCCTCCTCCTCCTCCTGCACCTCCTCCTCCTGCACCTCCTCCTCCTCCACCTCCTCCTCCTCCTGCACCTCCTCCTCCTCCTCCTCGTCCTCCTCCACCTCCTCCTACACCTCCTCCTCCTCGTCCTCCTCCACCTCCTCCTCCTCCACCTCCTCCTCCTCCTCCACCTCCTCCTCCTCCTCCTCCACCTCCCCCTCCTCCTCCTCCTCCTGCACCTCCTCCTCCTCCACCTCCCCCTCCTCCTCCTCCTCCACCTCCCCCTCCTCCTGCACCTCCTCCTCCTCCACCTCCTTCTCCACCACCTCCTCCTCCTCCACCTCCTCCTCCTCCACCTCCCCCCTCCTCCTCCACCTCCCCCTCCTCGTGGAATGTATACTACTAGAGTTTTCTAGCCCCATCCAACATGCACAGAAGGGAAGAATGCAAAAATGACTATTACTAATGACTATTGTATTCCATTGTACTATACTGTAGCCCAGGGCCCACTATTTGTTCAGAATTGGATCCACGGACCACCAAGTAATGTAATTTTAGCCCCACAGACACACAGAAGGGGACCCCCTGTTTAGCATCTATGAAGTGTAATAGTAGCAACAATAATAGTAATTATAGGCTACATAGAAAAGTGTTAAAGTGTCTGTAAAGCCCTTTAGAGCAGGAGTTTTCAACCTTTTTCATCCCAGCTGAGTTTTCAACCTTTTTCATCCCAGCTGAATAAATAGCATCCCATGCTATTTATTCAGCATTTGAGCCATGGACCACCAATTGAGGATATTTTTAGACCCACAGACCCCAAAACTAAAGATGTCTTTTGCTTCTGTCCATGACCATTAATCTTCTAGTTTGTGTAGATTTGGACTACCGGTAATTCGCATGATGGAAATTTTAACTCTTGAGAGTGTAAAAATAAATGGACCCGCCAGGGTCCATTTGGTGTCATTGTTACATTCAAAGAGTTAAATTTTGTTAAAACAACTTAGGTGGGGACCACCTGGAAGCCTCAAGGACCACTGGTGGTCCCCGGACCACCTGTTGAAAACCCCTGCTTTAGAGTACACACACTTGGGGTTAACACCAACCCAGCTTTAATATATAAACAACAATGATAGAATGAAGTGAATTAATACAACACTTTCAAAAGACTTGACTTCACACTCTGGCGTTGTCCAGTTTAACTGTAATTCACGGCCAGTGGAGAACAATAGACATTTCTAATGGCCTATCGTTATATGCAAATGCTTCGGGGATTGTCCCTTTTCCTTGAGAGGGCTCCAGGTGGTCCCCAGCTAAATGATGCGACATTTGGTAAAGTTGTTAACCAAATGAAGGCTTATAGATCCGCTGGCAAACGTTTACGTGTGGTTAACCAACTTTCCATCATGTAGTTGGGGACCACGTGGAGCTCTCTGAAGGACCACTGGTGGTCCGCGGGACATAGTATATGGTCCAGGGAAGTAAAATCCACGCACGCCGTGACACGCAAAAATGCGTCCGTTTGAAATACGTCCGTTTGAAAAAGCAGTGTAAAAATGTGCTGGGACGATTGCGTACGTGACAATGGTGGTGTTTTGAAATGAACGGTGTGTTGTGTAGACCGGAGGCGTTCGTTAGAATGGTAGTGTTTTAGACTATGCCAGCGTCATAATGAGGCTGGACTGTACTACGGAGTTGGCGCAACTGTGTCTACGAATACTGGAAAAGCCGGGCCGACTTTTCCAGTTACCGTGTCTACTATAAGAGCAGACTTGCGACAATGGGGGGTCAGAAACTGAGCGCTCGAGCGCTGTTGATCCAGCCTAAAAGTGAGAGCTCCCGCGCTGTTCATCCAGTCTGAATAGGGTGACAGCGGAGTTGGAAAATACATAGTTTTCATAAGGTCGCGTTGCGTTTATGCTGTAGGCGTAGTATTACTGCAGAACAATGTCAAATAAATGGATTTATGATCATTAAAGCTCGGCTGTTGGAGCCAGGACTTGGCCCAATGTGTTGTCCCCATTCTCAAAAGAAGTATATGTAGAAGAGGCTGGCTGAGCTGTCCCTTGAAAGTGGTATTAAAGACGGATGAAGACACGTAAGTCATGGCAAGTAGAAGGGCTGCGGTGCATGTGCGTTTTCTTGCCCCGGCATTCCGTGTACGTGTACTGAGGTTGCTTTGAATCCGTCTCGGTTTGGTTTTCTGTCACCGTGGCATTGTGTTCGTTGTAATGGCGATGCGAACTGTGACAGTGAGAATGGCTGTGGAGCGATGGCTGAGCCACGCCCCCTGCGCACCACAACCCTCCGTGCTTCGGTGGAAAATAGGTGTCCGCATGGGGCGCCTGATCACAAAGATGTGCTGCATTTATAGATTTATACAGTTATTTGGAGACGGTGTAGGTGAGCAATGGGCGGCCTATTCGCGTGCTGTAGTGAACACCAAGGGGTGGACTGGGTTTTCGTGGCATTTGAGCATGAATGGGCGACTCTATACGAAGACAACCGTTTTGGCCTATTGCCTTGTGCTGCATGCAATGTTGAAAGCGTTTTCCCCAGTGGTGACAGGAGGGACTGCAGGCCTGAATTGCATAGTAGTGCCGGGGTCCTGACAATGATAATGGACTGCTGTTGTTACAAAACGCCACCTGGCTCGAGTTCAGCTTCTATGCGCGACGCTCTTAACTGTAGTTCGCGAATGTATAGAAGATAGAAGACGATCCCCATGGTGGGAGCATGATGTGTCCCAGAGCGAGTTCGGCCCTTTCTCCTTGAAATGCTGCACGGCGGAATACCCCACTCTGCCCCCCACGACAGTACTGATACTACGGTCTTTAATTAACCATGGTGATGTCGTTAACCCTAACAGAACTGTGAAGAACTACTAGAACTACTACACCACCAGAGGTGGAAAGTACTTGGCTGACACTCTTTATTATCATTATCGAATTATCGATTATCATTTCGTTTCATTATTCAGTCTGAGTGAAAACCCTCCCCATGCCACGACTGCAGTTTATGGGTTGGGCATTGTATCCCTGAGCAAGACACTTTACCCCAAATTCCACCCCATGTGCTGGTCAGTACCCTGCATGGTTTCTTCCATCATTGGGCATTATATACAGTAAATGCACCATTTACCATTTTATACGTTTATACTGTTATTACCATGTTAATCTCAATTATCATCTCTCTTTATCTTAATATTTCACTTCTCACTCAACTACAATTATTAAAACACTTTGGTTACTTGTTACATTAACCAATTTGGCCCAATTTAAATCACAACGCAATGTGATCTGTTAGTCTCAAAACATCTGAGACTTGTGAAATGGGACATTCTGTGTGATGTGAGAGAGTTTTTGTACTTTTTGATGTCAATACTCTTGTGAGTGCCGGTTATTCAATAATTCTGAACCTTTGTCCTTTACTTGTAATTGTGTAATAACTGCCTCCTGGCCTGCCTGCCTGCCTGTCTGCGTGTTCAGTGTTCAGAAAGAGGGTTTTAAATAGGCAGACGGTGTAGCAAACGCTAGGTACAGCCTGCTGTAAGTACAGACAGAAGCATCGTTAGCGCCACGGCCGTTTGGTGTTTTTAGCATCAAACCGTTAAAATATCAAAAATCCTCACACTCACAAAAGAGTTGAAGTGTTTCCGAGGTCAGCCAATTAAAGAGAGCTGCAGGGCTACTCCGGGCTGCCACTCACCATGATTAGATCTCAACTCGCCAGAGGATATCCGGGACGCTTGTTCTCTCGTACAGAGAGAGTCTTAGATGAAAAGGCTTAGAATGAAACGCTGTAAATACAAAAAAAAGGCAAGACGGGGTGTTAGGAGGGGGGGATTATTTTGTGCTACTACAAATGTTAACCCCAGCTGTTTCCTGGCAGGGATGAATTGCCGATTGGAGAGAGAAGAATTTGACAAGGAATAGAAACAAAAATAATGTACAGTAGAGGCATCTGATAAAGCAGGAATCTCCTCACATCTCCAACTCTGATTTCCTATAGTTTGTACTCTTTTAAAAACCCATATGTGGCTTTGCAACGGGTTACACCACCACACTGTCCATTTAACTGATTTTTGTACACACAGAGTATTGTGCAAAACATCTTCTAAGTCATTATAGGAAACCAACATTTATATCTGATGACTAAAGTTCAACAATATGAGCTAGTCTCTGTTGGGTGGGAAAATCCATTATGCCCAAAACACTTTTCAGGATTGCTATTCCAAAACAGAAAAACTATCAGATCTGCAAGCTTAAAACCTTCGATGTTGTGGATCTTCTACTATCGCAGTTTTCAAAAATACTACAGACTGCTGGACTCAGGAGGGGTGAAATCAATTTGTGACCATGACCGTGACTGTGACTGTAAACGAGTCCTGACTGTAACCAACTGCCGTGACTGTTAACAACTGTGGCGACCGTTAGTAGCGGTCGGCAAACCAGGCAGGTATCCTATCGGTCGGGGATTAAGGTTAGTTTCAGGTATAGATTTTACTTAAGTTATGTTTATGTTGATGTTTATGTTTACAGTGGTGCATGGCACATGGTTTTCTATGATTATTTTAAGTACCTGTGGTGGAGTTCATGGTGTGGTCATAAGCACTATAGGCTTGCATTTATTTTGTGGCTCCAGATAGATTTCAAATTTATTTATTTTTGGTTGAAAATGGCTCTTTCAATAACTTGGGTTGCCGAACCCTGGTGGTTAACATGTTGGACATTGTGGACGTGGGAGATCCTAGGCGTTCCATTAGTGCCATGACCCGGATCAAGTTTCCCCGTGGAGGAAGTCAAAAGGGAGATTGGTAGCAGATGATGATGAAGCCATGATGGCTTCAAAGGCGTGATATCTCTTCTTTGGTTCAAGTTGTTGGACTTACACAGGAAAACCAAGTTTGAAAACCCAGGGATTACAAGTACAGTTGTGCATATACGGTATAATCCAAATTTACTTAAAAATCCTCTCAGCATATACAGTATAACTTGCTGCTGAGCAGGAATGAAAAAGTTGATAATTAATATTAATCATATATATTTCTCCGTGAACGAACGTGATACAAACAGACGCCAGCTTCCTTGTCGAGGTGTAGCTTCAGACTTCTATAGGCATTCAGAGAATGAATAGGGGCTTGCAGCCCATTGTTTGTATATAATGTATGTGTGTGTCTGGGAGAGAGAGAGAGAGAGAGAGAGAGAGAGAGAGAGAGAGAGAGAGAGAGAGAGAGAGAGAGAGAGAGAGAGAGAGAGAGAGGAGAGAGAGAGAGAGAGAGAGAGAGAGAGGAACACACACACAGACACAGTGTGACATGGGATCCCATACTGTCAGTCCCGAGGCCTTACACTGTGACCTTGGTGTTAATGCAAGTGCAGAGGAAGACGTCTGCCTGCGCATGGGGACATGTATGCGTGCGTGCAGCGGAGAGTGTGTGCACACGTGTGTTTGGGGAGTGGGCTGATATGTCTCTCTTCACCTTTGCTCTCTCTGGAGATAGGGTAATAATAATTCTGCGCCGAGCTGAATGGATGCTGCCTTGGGGGGCTAACACATATGCCAGAAAATGCACGCTCGCACGCCCACACACACACACACGCACCACATGCACATACACACAAGCACACATGCTTAAAAAAGAGCCATAAACTAGAAGCTTTCTTCCACTGAAGCAGGTCTCTATGCAGCAACACACACCGTTAATCACACACACACACACACACACACACACACACACACACACACACACACACACACACACACACCACACACACACACACACACACACACACACACACACACACACACACACCATCAATTTGTGGAGCACAAGCGCAGCAGACTAATAAATATGTAAATAACTCCAAGGCTTCTATGTGTGTGTGTGTGTGTGTGTGTGTGTGTGTGTGTGTGTGTGTGTGTGTGTGTGTGTGTGTGTGTGTGTGTGTTGTGTGCGTGCGTGCGTGCGTGCGTTCGTTCGTGCGCGCGCATGCGTGCATGCACGCGTGCATGCACGCGTGCAAATCATTTTCGCAAAGAACAAGTTTTATGTTTGTTTTTATATTTGTGTCAACTGTCAAGTTAACATCCAACCCAATAGTGAGCACAATTCTTCTTCTCTTTACAAGTTTGTGCAGTGTTTGGTGTTTGTGAGTGTGACATTGTAAAACGGAGAGGTGGGAGGCGGTCGGTCATTGTCCTGTATAAGAGGAGGATATCAGCGCTGATGTTGGCGACATGTCCTCAGCCACTGTTCATAATCCTTATGTGTGTAACTGTGTGTGTGTGTGTGTGTGTGTGTGTGTGTGTGTGTGTGTGTGTGTGTGTGTGTGTGTGTGTGTGTGTGTGTGTGTGTGTGTGTGTGTGTGTGTGTGTGTGTGTGTGTGTGTGTGTGTGTGCAGCAGGCCTGGTGGTGTTGATAAGGGTGCAGGGCTCAGTCCTCCGTCACAGGGACACACTCACAGCATTAATGAGCTCACGGCACAGAGGAGGACCTCTGCCAAAAAGGTCTTTATCAGACACTAGGACCGTGTGTGTGTGTCAGGGGCGGATCTAGGCATGGGCATGGGGGGGGCAATGCCCCCCTAAATGCCTAGTCTGCCCCACCAAACACGATGGCACACAAAACAACCCAAGATATTTCAAATTAAAGTGCTCATAATTAAAATGATTTGAAACACTACTACTGCTACTAACTAACTACAGCTGTGGCACCACTAAACCAACAGCATTTCATCATTGAAAACAGAAAACTCTCTGAGTCAGATCTTTAGCTTTATGCATGCTGCGTGTCTGTTGCAACTTCAACAACAACTGATGTTATTATTGATGCTTTACTTGACTAATAAAAGTCCTGTAGCATCACGGGCGATGAAGCTGCCCTCATACCATTTTATCCTGCCCCCCCAATTGGGAAATCTTACATCCGCCCCTGGTGTGTGTGTGTGTGTGTGTGTGTGTGTGTGTGTGTGTGTGTGTGTGTGTGTGTGTGTGTGTGTGTGTGTGTGTGCTCATATATTACACAGATGTGTGCGCACACACACACATAGGCCTGAGGGCACAGTGCCCCCAGAGAGAGAGAGAGAGAGAAAAAATAAGTAAGAGAAAAGTAGAAAGGGTTTGTGTGTTTTTATTCTCCTTTCATATTAAAATATCATATTTCCATGTGGACCTTGGACACACACGCACGCGCGCGCACACACACACACACACACACACACGCACACACACACACACACACGCGCACGCGCGCGCACGCGCGCGCACGCACGCACACACACACACACACACACACACACACACACACACACACACACACACACACACACACACACACACACACACACACACACACACACACACACACAGTATAGCCACAGTATAGCCTGAAGGTGAGGCTAGAGGTTGGGATGCAACACACAGCATTTCTGACTGAGAGCGCACATCCATCACATAGACAGCTTTAGAAGTGTGTGTACGTGCGTGCGCACACACGCACACGTGCGACTGCGTATGCACGCGTATGCAAACTTAGAGTAGTGTAGTTGAGCGACAAGGTGATTGAGTGACAGAGTATTATATTGGTTGTCAGCACAAGGCAGTGACTAACCATCATACTTAAAATGGAGACGCACAGAAGCTGACAGGGTGAAAGAGGGAGCTGGAGGGTGGGGTGGGGGGGTGAGGGGGTCGTCTGGGGGGTGTAGAGGGAGATGGAGAAAGTATTTATACTTTTATACACCAGAGCCATCAATAGCAGAGTCCATGCAGCCTTGAACTGCAGGACCTCACAAATGAGAGCTATTTTAGGGCATGTGTAAACATGTCTACTATTTTACAATATGGTACAGTGACAACCTATGTCTCTCTAATGTTTATATTGTGTTATTGCGACAAAATAATGGAATGTAAAGGTAATCTTTAAAAGTAATAGAGGCACCTTTCTAGCCAAAAATCAAAGTATATACTGTATATAGCTATATTTTTTGCCTTTTCCCCTCTACATTGCTTTATGCTTTTACTTTGATGCTGCAGCTGTTGCCATGCAGAGAGACACTTGCTTCGTCCTGCAGATGGTCCAGAACTTTGTTGTTGTCAACCAATCATGAAAACAAAAACATTTGTCGGGCTTAGGAAAGGCGGTGCTAATGTGAGAGGGGGATGGGGTTGTTTGGAGCGTTTATGAAACAATTATGAAACTGCTGGAGACTCTCCAGCAGTTTCATAATGAGCCAATAGAGTGGAGGTGAGGTGGAGTTAGATTCTGTTTTCAAACAAATCTGTTTACAAACACAGGGTTTGTACACACTAAAGTTGCCTATATTACCTTTAAAACTGGGCTGTTGCTCAAGTCCAGTGCATTTTTGCCTACCTCCGAGCAGTGGCGACATTAGGGTTCATCAGCCATGGGTGCCGATATCAAAAGGGCCCTCTCAGCGTGCGCTCACAAATGCGCGCGTGCAGAGGTGTTTGTCAGATAATTTGGATCGTTTGGGAAGGCTCTCTTTTACGGCCTATATTCTCGTCCTATCCCACCTTGACTAATAAAAATCAACAAGCAACATTACATTATAAGGTTGAATAGCCAGAAAATTATAACAAGAGTCACCAATCAGCCAACCATGCTATGGATAAGCAGGTGAAGATGAATGGATGTATTTAGATAAATGTATTTTGATAGATGAATGCAGACATCCCACCCTAGAAAAAACTAAAATATATTAAAGGTAGGGGAAGTGATTTCACTTTTGTCAGATATCACCCAAAAATATTTTTTTCTGTTAAAATGCTCTATTATAAGGTGTGGAAACCACATATGGAGTTTCCCCCTCCCCCACGTTAGCAGAGGGGCTAATAAAAGTTCCCCAGGTCACCACAATTCTCCTCCAATCAGGAGAGAGCAGCAGGTTCACATAGTGTAGCTACTTTTGGGGGCCCCTAGTGCACCAGGCTGGTACTACACCATGAATTTCAAATCACTTCCCCTACCTTTAACATTTTGGGCTATGCCACACATGACAAGTGATTAACATATCCTACCATAGATTATATGGTTGCAGTGGCTGTTTTTTAATCAGTAGAGTCAGTAGGATTGTTATTTGGTTACAGTTTCTGTCACCTATGTTTTAAAGCTAAATTAAAATATATGATAAACACATAAGATAAGCATATTAAGCTCTTTGTGATTTTATATTGAGGACTTATAAATAGCTCTTGATTATATTAAGATTATATTTTATAAATATAATTGATTATATATAGAGTAAAATAGATTATACTGTGCAAACAGACTGAGATCATGTAATTAGCTCCATATACACAGCTGTGTCGTATTCCATATTATAAGAACGGGGAATCCCCGATACGCACGGCATGGGGCACAGAGACTGTGCATGGAGAAAATGCGAAAATTTCCCCTCTCCTTTTGTGTGATAAATGCATACTATAAACGCATGACCTATATAGCAACTGAAAATATACTTGGATATACTTGGACCACACTTGGAATTATTGAAATCGGGTGAGAATGGCCTGAGAGTTTTTAGATTGGAATCTCAAAAAAATCTCGGCGGACTTTCAAAAGGTAAGCACAGAGTCGACCAGCAGCGACAACTCCGTTCTCTTTAAGTGGCCAGTCCAAGGGCGGCCATTCTACATGGACTTCTATTGAGGATCGGGACAATAAATAGGGACCAACATGCTGCACAAACAGCTCTCGAGCGCTTAGTTTCTGATGCCTCAATGTCGCAGCTTTGACATTAGCCATCTTTGTACGTCTGACTGTAATAAGGTTGCTGTTCACCGCACTTTTTTAGATGAAAGTAAAGTGACATTAGCTCATCTCCCGTATGCTGCTCGCGTGGGCCCCACGCGACAAGATATATTTTAATAAAAGGAGAAGGAAAAAAGTCTGTTTGGGCCTCGGGGCCCCCCTAGAGTGGCGATGGGGCCCATGGGTGCCACGCACCCACGCACCCATTATAAATGACGCTAGTGCCTCAGAGCCAGGACTTGTCCCACCACGAAATGAACAGTTTGTGTAACTCTGTCTACACTCTAAAGGCCTATTCATAGTTTCATTTTCGGTGATCACCGCAAGCACTGTTTCCAACAATATGATGTCATACGACCGCAAACACCGCTCTTTCTAGCCGTCCTCTCTGATTTTACTAACCACCGCAGCGGTGCTCACTGGGAACGCCCACCAAACAGAGCTAAACCAATCACATTGGTCTCGATCCGCCGGCAATGTTGATTGGTCCAGAAGTTTGGAGCACCGGCTGCTTGTTTTTAACGGCTGGAGAAAGAAAACACACAACACACTACCGCGTGACAGGCTGGAGGAGAACGAAGGAAAGAAGGGATTCAATGATAGAGACGATGCAATGAGTAGAATAGGAAGTAAACATAAAAGCACCAAAATGACTATAACTGAGGCAGGTAAGAAGTAGAGAGTGAAAACAGAGGGGAAAATAAACTTCAATGGATGGAAGGAGAATGGGGGGGGGGGGGGGGGGGGGGGGGGGGGTGAGGTGTTGCCGGTCTATGAATAGTGGTGGTCGCGGTGCTCAGAGCTGTGCTCGCAGTGGTCACCGAAATTCTATGGATGAGCGTTTAAAGGGGAACTCGAGAAATGGAGGTCTGAAGAAAACCACTAACATGGTGAAACATCTTGATGACATCATCAAGATGTATTTTCACCATGTTAATGGATTTCTTTAGACGCTTCTTTTTTCTGAGAGCGTACAAATGGAACCAAATGAACCCGTTAGGGTTCCCGTTAAGGTTCATTTGCTTGCCTTTGTACGCTCTCAGAAAAATGTTGAAAATGGGTGGAATTCCCCTTCAAGGCTCTGCTTTACACCACAGAGAGACAGAGAGAGAGAAAGAGAGAGAGAGAGAGAGAGAGAGAGAGAGAGAGAGAGAGAGAGAGAGAGAGAGAGAGACAGAGAGAGAACAGAAAGCAGCATATTGGATTGTAATCCACCAACATTACAATACGTGAAAAGGCAGAGTTAACATTTCATTGTGCAAATACTATAGCTTGGCCCACAACTCTTGAGCGGGAGATGAATAGTTTTCCTTTTGTTTTCACTTAGCTCTCAGTAACCAGAGGCTATTGATGGCAGAAATATGTCCTCTCTCTATAGAGTCAGCGCGGTGCTTAATACTCATGCATTCCTTCTGAACGACCCGATGGAAGTCAATTAATCAACTGATCAATGTGGCCGACCAAACCGATCGATAAACCCATGGTGACAGGGTCTGGGAGAGGGGAGATAGGAGGGAGAGAGGAAGGCAAGGCATCCAGGGTAAGATAAGGGGGAGGTACAAGAAGTGGGGAGTGAGTGTTGTAGAATAATGGTTAAGAGCCTGACATCCACAGTTAATCGGATCTATAACATAGTTTACTGGCCGGAGGAGACTGGCTGTGGACAGCCTAATCGAACAGCGGTGGAAAAAAGTTGTTTAGAAGTATCAATATTGCAAAGTAGAAACTAGGTTTGTCCCGTTCCGTGCATGCGATCGTAAATCGTGGCAGATCGTGTCATTTTCAAGTGATTGAAATTGAAAATGATATTATTGTGAACGCAGTGAGCGAGATTACTATGTAAGCCAGGCAAAAACAGTCCTACTACACCCTATATTTGGCCATTTTATGAACCATAGTCATAAGTGTCCCTGACAAGACAGGCGTCTTATAGACAGGGGGTTCAGAAAGTGTTCAATTCCGACCCAAATGTCTAAAAAGGCTCTAAAAGTGAAAGTTTTTTACATGTGTAATCTTAGATTATATGTTGTCTAGACGTCTACTAGATGTCCATCTTAGATTAGATGTCTAATCAGCGTCTAATCTAAGATTAGACACCTAAAAAACTTTCACTTTTAGACGATTTTTGTAGACACTTGTGCTCAGCGGGAAGTATTTTGTTTGTTTGTGTATTATTTCTATAGCTGTTTAGTTCTTTGTCAGTCATGACCAGTGTTGCCACAGTTACTTTGAAACAGTAATCCGACTACTGACTACTGCTTGGAAAAGTAACTTAGTTACGTTACTGACTACTTGATTTGGAAAGTAACTAAGTTAGATTACTTTTAGTTACTTGCGGCATATAGGACTAGCACCAAAAAGGAAGACATTGAAACAGGGGGTCTGGTGTAGATACATTTTGTAACTTCCAAATTCCAATTGGGTCCATTTAGTTTTATTTTATGATCTCAAGAGTTAGATATCTATAAGGGTCCATTTGGTTACCAATGGTCAGAGATGGAAAAAGTACTCATTTTTTGTACTTAAGTAAAAGTACAATTACTTGTGTAATAAAGTACGTTTGTAAACGTAAAGTAGTCATTCAAAAAAGTAACTCAAGTAAAAGTAAAAAGTACCGACTCTCAAAAGTACTTTTACAGTGAAAGTACAACGTATTTTTAAGACGCTTCCCTGTCATTTGCGTTGAAATGTACAGTGTATTCTGCAGTGTATTGAAATCCTCACCAAACTTGTCTTAAAATGTAACCAACTCTTGAAACAGTTTGATTTTAAAATCAACAGTCATAGAATACACTAGATCAGTGGTTCTCAACCTTTTTTGTCCCAAGGCACATTTTCATAGCCCAAAAACATCAGATCACACCTAGATATACGTTTGTGTGTGTGTGTGTGTGTGCTGTTTGCAAGTTCGGGGGAACTCCCAGAGACCACCATATGCAGTTGCACCACTTCTTCACACGGGTGTGATTTTTCCCCCCATGCAACACAGTGAGATGCCGCGGCAGTCCTCTCCTGTACTGTATCTCTATGCAGCATTACTATGTTTTAGTAAGCGTTTTAATCCTTTCCTTCTGCAAAATCTGAACCCGCGGGTTGTGGACTATTACTGGTATTTTGCGACAGCATTGGCTTGGAATCAGCTTTTCTTTTATTCAGCTCCGATAGCGACAGGGTAAAAGCACAACATTAGGAGCGATCCAGGCGATGTTTGTTGTCATTTTGATTCCACGTGTAGGAACTAAGTTGAGAAGGAGCGCTCCGATTCTCCTTCCGAGTTGGAAATGCATTGTTTTGGACGAGCTCGGGCGCTGCGCTTTACCGGAGCATAAAGACTTATAGCGGTATTTCCCACAGTTCTGCAAGTAGCCTATACCTAAAGTCCACGTCGATGTGATTGCCCCATTCAAACAAAGACTTAAATTAACATGCCTATGGGCGATCGGGGAGCTATACTGAATGCATAGGCATTAGGCAGGAGTCATTAGCGTAGCCTATTGTTGTTGTCGCACCTCTGGACAATGGAATGAATACCTAAAAAAGGGCCCGCATGTTCCAATCAAACGCCGCCTCGAACTCGTGGATTCTACAGAGTGAAATGCGAAAAAGTAACGCATCTAATATTAAATAAGTAACTGTAGTCTGACTACTGGTTTTGAAATAGTAGTTGCGTTAGACTACTCGTTACTGAAAAAAGTAGTCCGACTACAGTAACGCGTTACTAAGTAACGCGTTACTGGCAACACTGGTCATGACCAAATATGTGTCACACACACACACACACACACACACACACACACACACACACACACACACACACACACACACACACACACACACACACACACACACACACACACACACACACACACACACACACACACACACACACACACACACTCCTGCAGGTTATTACAGCGTAGCTTATTACCCTGCCTCTGCGCCGCTCAATTATTCAGCCAGAGTCCTGTGGGATCGGAGCAGAGGCAGCTTGCTGTGCTACTTTACAACACGTCTAAGTAGGCCAAAGAGACTGGAACTAAAGTGTGACACAAGCAGAGACACAACACGCCACTGCACTGCCCAGCAAACTATGGAAAAAACTAAACAAACAAAAAACACAGGGAGTTCCATCTGAACTCATAATGCACTAGTCTACAACCAGAGGGCTGGCGCCCACTTATGCACTTCTGGGACTCCCTGAACATTTTCAAAACACTACACACACAATTTGAATATGTGACAACAATAAAAAACAGTATTTTCTTTTCTTTAAAACCTTTAAAAGTGAAGTTATCACGATGAATAATAACTTAAAATATACTACGTTTTACAACTGTGTGTCTGTGTTTCGTGATGGTAGAACACAAATTGATTGATTGAAGATTAGTTGCAGATTCCAGGATAATGTTTGTGGTTAAATTCCAGGATCATCTTTGTGAAGGACATGACGTTTATTTGCTTATTGTCTGCTGAGCATTTCCACATAGAACAACCTTTCGGTTGTTCAATTATCCGTCCATACCATACCATGCTTTAAAGATATCATTAACTTAATATATTAATTAACTTAATTAAAATACAAAACTAAATAAATCCTGGGGTCTTTGTGTCGTCTCGTCTGTTGTTTTAGTACATGGGCCAAGGCCCCAGATAGGACATATCGGTACCACCTGAGGGGGCAAATTCTAGTCATGATTTTTTTGTTCCTATACATCCCTAGATTAGGTTTTGATATGATAGACATTTCTGACTGGTAGCTTTATAGTGGTTATCACCTCAAACCCCCCCTTGGTGTGTATGGCTTTGGTGAAATTGTATAAAGGCATATATTAATTCGCTAAAATTACATAAATCAACTTGGTAGTCTAAAATTTGTCATGGAGTATCCTGACACATAGGGGTAACTGGTAGAATAGGATTTTGGGGATTACTACCACTGTATTGTTAAATATGACCTGGATCATTCCAGGAAACACAAGAAAATATACTGTCCGCCTAAAAAATAACAACAAAGATGGTTATTTACCAGCACATTATGGTGACTATCACAGCCTCACTTGATTATAAAAAACATCCCCTGCCCCTAAGCTTCAATTTGACTCCAAGATGACTTTTCTATCTTGAAAATTATGCTTTCTGTGGCCAGAATTCTGCACTTATACCTCAAATCTGTAAAATTGTATATTCAGTCAATATCAGCTATACATATGGAATAAACAAATCAATGACACGGTATGAAATGAGCCATGATAAAAAGTCAAAATGTCCCACCTATCATTTTTATGAAAATGAGTGTTGCAATTCTATAATTAAATGAAATAAATAGGTTGTCTGTGTATGTTTTAAGGTTCAAAGATCTCAGTGCAACTATTCCTAAAATGATGACATGTGTCTGTGGCATGCTTGTATTCTACCAAGTGCCAATAACAATATTGCATATACTATACAGTAACTTTACAAATAACACTAGACATTATGCTGCATTTTAAGCAAGCTGTATAGCAGTTTTCCCTAGTTTTGTCCATGAAAATCTTATTCCTGGCAATGCCGTAAGCACAACTGTCTGGTTACTTAGACTGCTGATTGTATGCCATGGGTTCAACTCCTGAGCCCATTGTTGCATGCCCTCCTATCAATCAAGACAAAAAGACCCCCAAAACACCTTTAAAAAGTTACTCTCCACTTTTGAAACCCATATTTTATAACTTAGTCATAGTTCTAATGCATTAACCTAGTCATAGTTCTAATGCAGGGATATCAAACTCAAATACACAGTGGGGTAGAATAGAAGAATTGGAACAAGTCGAGGGATGGAGTTTCAACACAGGGTCACCAGGTTACGAGGATGACCCAGGAAAACAAAAACCCTTCCCATGCCCCGTTTCCTGTTCCATAATCCTCACCAAGCACTGCTTTCATAGTAAAATGAGAAAGTAAGTCAATCTGTAAGTAAAAAAGTAAAACATTTAGGTGGATTCATTTTTTATCATGATGTGTGCTATATGACCAGTTATAATATTGAATGAAATACCCCACGGGCTGAAGATAATTCTTTCAGGGGCCAGAGTTGGCCCCCGGGCCTTGAGTTTGACCATTATTTATTTGGCACCATTTGGCATTACCACCTTTGCCTAGAATTATCCGCTCTGACCAAAAAAGCCTCTTTTTCGCTTGGGAGACCAACTGGAACGCACTCAAGGACCACTGAAGATCTCCAGTCCACTGTTTGAAAACCACTGCTTTATAGCATATACACACGCAACAAAAATATAAACGCAACACTTTTGTTTTTGCCATTTCTCTCAAACACTGTTCACAAATCTGCCTAAATGTGTGATATTGAGCACTTCTGCTTTGTTAAGATAATCCATCCCACCTCACAGGTGTGCCACATCAAGATGCAGATGTCACATCATGGTTAGTGCACAGTTGTACCTTAGACTGTCCACAATAAAAGGCCACCCTGAAATGTGCAATTTTGTTTTGCCTTATTTGGTGTATGGGCCTCCGAACCAGTCAGTATCCGGTGTGACCAGTATCCGGTGTGTGAAGTTGCTGGATATTAGTGGGAACTGGTACTCGCTGTCGAAATGGCAATAATGTGGTAATAATGTGTTATTACCATTTTGACAGTGTGTACCAGTTCTTCCCACTAATATTCAGCAACTTGACACAGCCATTGAAGAGGAGTGGACCAACATTCCACAGGCCACAATTGACAATCTGATAAACTCTATGCGAAGAAGATGTGTTGCACTGCATGAGGCAAATAGTGGTCACACCAGATACTGACAGGTTCTAAGTCCCATACGCCCAACATGGCACAAAAAATTGCAGATTTCAGGGTGGCCTTTTATTGTGGACATTCTAAGGTACACATGTGCACTAACCATGATGTGACATCTGCATCTTGATGTGGCACACCTGTGAGGTGGGATGGATTATCTTAACAAAGCAGAAGTGCTCAATATCCCACATTTAGGTAGATTTGTGAACAGTGTTTGAGAGAAATGGTAATATTTTATATCTGGAATGAACTGTAGGTCTTTAAGTCCATCCCCTGAAAAATGGGAGCAAAAACAAAAGTGTTGTGTTTATATTTTTGTTGAGTGTATAATAAAATTGCAAACAACAAAGAATTGTATAGGCCAGTACAAAACACTGCACATTCCCTTACAGTATTCTGCCATATACACGTGACAGATCAAACAGTGAGGTTGGTAGAACTGTACTGCAGGACCACCTTGTATTCATATCCCTAATGGTTTTCACTCATCCCTGTCCTTCATCACAGTTTTTTTTCCCACAATAGCTTCATCAGCTTGTTTCCAAAAGCTGGTTTGCAACAAGCTGATGCTGTGACCCAAACGGCAGGAGCTATATCTCCTGTTGCCGTGTGAGGCAACTTGATATACCAGTACACTACCTGGACATGACTAGTATGTCACAGGGGCCCTAATCGAACCTTTCAGAGATCAAACCCCCAACCTTCCAGTCTCAGAACAGACACCAACTGAGCGGTTGAGGATGCAGTGCCCCTTACGGGTATGCAATTCTGAGAGTGTATACAAAATGGAACTAAATGAAAGCATTGTTCCTTGAAATTAAAACATATTAGAACCTCTGTGCTACACTATATGAAGCAGCTACTTAGTATAGGCTATAAGTAGCTATAAGTCTCAGGTAGCTCATCTAATCTCTCTATCTGAGACATATAGGGTGACTGAACCCCCCGATGTGTGGGTTGGTGCCTTGCATTTTTTTCATCTCTGATCAGTGTATGAATGTGTGAGTGGGTGAATGTATTGTACAATCTATGTAAAGGTGTGTGAATAGGTGAATGTTATGCACAATCTACAGCATGTGAAGTGTCTCGGATACTAAATGCACCATCTGTATCTTCTGTACGAGCCACAATTAAGTTTACAGTGGACTTCACGCGTGCCAAATTGCTGAGGAAAAGGGTGGAGGCAAGTCACTGACATATAAAAGAACAGACTACCATTGTACAGAAGAAGCTGAGTTTGATCTGACGGGGAGGTTGGAGTTCCTAACACTGGCCATGCCATTTAGGGCCCTCCATGCAAGTGTTCCTCACTTTCTTATCCTTCCTTCCTTCCTTCCTTCCTTTCTTCCTTCCTTCCTTAAGCACACTGCACAGTGCACTTTTAAATCTAAAGTTAACTTGGCTTGCTTGTATGATATCACATGATGGCAGTGTCCCATTCAGTTTAAATTCCTGAAATAACTGCTCCCCCACCAAATAATAGCAGTTATTTCAGGAATTATAGGCCACACCCACTTAATCATCCAACTTAATTGGACACAGGTTTGTTTAATCTATAATAAGGAATGTCCAAAAATGTGTTATGACATTTAATTGTGCTATTGAGTGACATAGTTCTTTTTGGAATTAATGAAAATCCGCCTATAGAGAAAAATAACAAAATGCCAAAAAAATATAAAAAGCTACTCCTCTGAAAGGTCTATCATATTTTAATTTACTTATATTGACCCTATGAACATTTTAGTGTAGGTAAGGTTTTGCCCCATCAAGTGGTACCGAGATCCTGTCTAGCCTATGGACTATTTAGGCTGACTCTTTTTAAGGGTAAGACCACTTTTATTTATTTATTTATTTATTTATTTATTTATTTATTTATTTATTTATTTATTTATTTATTTATTTATTTATTTATTTATTTATTTATTTATTTATTTATTTATTTATTTATTTATTTATTTATTTTTTGGTGTAGTTACGTTGCCATGATGATGTCATTTCAAATGTGGACAAGAAAATTAAAAAAAATAAATAAAAATAAAAAGTTAGTTCTAGTCACTAGAAATTGATATTTCAAAGTGTCTTACATTGTACAGTAAAACACCTCATACTCTTTTAGTATGTAAACAAACACAAAGTTTGTTGAGATATTCAAATAGCAAAATAAACAGGAAGTTAACATTTTATGAAACTGAGCTTTGGTGGTGCTCTGTAGTGTCTGAATCAACTTGTTTGTGTTTGTTTACGTGCTAAAAGAATGACTTTCAGAGCTGTTTTAGAGTCAATGAGGGGCACATCATTTTGAATTGTCCCATTTCTAATCACTGGAACGTTCTTTTATCAATTTTCTTGTCCACATTTTCTAAGACATCATGACAAGTTACAACTACACAAAAAAAGAAATCTAAAAAAAAGTGGTCCCACCCTTTTTAAAGGTTGTGCCTGCTACAGCGGAATCACCTGGACATTATTTAAGGTCAGCACAAAAGACACATTGGGAATCGTTTCACTGAGCATGTAACCTCACTTCACCTCCGGGTCTCTGTTACAAAACTGCTGTGTTAACCTTCTGGAGCGGATGATATCGCTATGTCACACTATCCTTTTGTATAGTCAGCAGACAGGAAGATTCATAGGGAACTTTCTTTACCCTCAAACCAGAATAATAACAGCTGTTGTAGCCTGCATCTTTTATTGAGAAAAAACGGGAAGGAAGTTCCCGCATGAGCCTTCCTGCCTGTTGACTACATAACAATATTACAGCATAATGTAGCGATATCATCTGCTACACCAGGGGTTTTCAACCTTTTTGATACCAGGGCCAATTATTTATTCAGAGACACAGACCACCATTTGACATTTTAGCCCCAGAGACCCCAAAACTAAAGATTTCTTTTGCTTTTGTCCACAATTCCAGGCTAGATTTGGGAGAAAAGAAAACGGTCAAACAAACTGACCACAAAATGACCATTAATCCTCTACATTCCCTAGTTGTGTACTCTAGACTTGGGCTGATTCAGATGATGAATACGTTAACTCTTGAGAGTGTAAACATGAAACCAAATGGACCCGCAAGGGTCCATTTGTTTTCATTTTTACGCTCTCAAAGAGTTACATCTGGTTAACCAACTTTCCATCATTTAGCCTGAGGACCACCTGGAATCCTCTCAGGGACCACTGGTGGTCCCCTGCACCATACCGACCGGATAGCAAACACAAAAAGGAATGGTGCCCAGGCCACTGAGAATGTGTGTGACACCTGCTTACCACTAACACACACAACTGCAGTCTGTAATGCTTGAGTTGTGGTACTTGTTGTTGTACAGTAGATGGTATACAGGCAGACTGCTATAAAGAAAACACGCTGAATATACAGTATGGCCAGTCAGTCACAATCAGAAGGTGATCCGATCAAGTAGACCTCATATGATTGATCATTAAAGGTAAAGGCAACTTTTTAGCCAAAAATTAAAATAGCTATATAGCTACAGTACGTTGCGTCTACTTTGATGCTGCAGCTGTTTCCCTGCAGACAGTCACTTGCTTCGTCCTGCAGACGGTCCCGAGCTTCGTTGTTGTCAACAAATTGTGAAAACAAAACATTCGTCGGGCTCAGGAAAGGCGGTGCTAATTGGTGAGGGGGAGGGGAGTCGTGTGGGGTGAGGCAGCATTTGAGCCATCACAGCACAGCAGTCTCCAGCAGTTCCATAATGAGCCAATAGAGTGGAGGTGAGGTTAGATTCTGTTTCTAAACAAATCTGTTTACAAACACAGAGTTTTTGCACACACTAAACATGCCTCTATAACCTGTAACAAGTGTGGGTAAGTGGGCATCATATACGGTAGTTGAGATAATTAATACTTTATAGATAAATTTACAAAGATTAATATTAGGATCACCTTTTAGTTCAAGTTGTTTTCATTCAATGACCCTGACACACGCTGAAAGGTATTCCCTAGCTGGACGCTAATTCAACAGCTCACCCCCATAGCGAGGGAGTTGGAGTTGTGTGTGTAGGGGGGGGGGGTGATAAATGAAACCTTTACTTGATCCCTCTTGCACGTTATTGAATTTTCTTTCTCTTTTTTTTCATCTTCTGCTTGAAATACAGCGAGGGAGAGAGATTGGAAGGGGTGCAGGAAGGGAAGTGAAGGGAAGGGGGAGAGAGCAGATCTATTTTTATATGAGATTAAGGCAGAGCCGTGTTGAAATGGAAGCCCTGGCCAATAGAGCCCTGATCTCTGGGACTTATTAAACACTCTTATTAAAAGTTAAGGAAGCCCCTAAGAACCTTACAATGGGAGAGAGAGAGAGAGAGAGAGAGAGAGAGAGAGAGAGAGAGAGAGAGAGAGAGAGAGAGAGAGAGAGAGAGAGAGGGGAGAGGATTGCGCAATGGAGGGGTGAAGTGTGGCGGCAAAGGGATTGAACTTAAGCTCTTCTCTTCTATTCTTTTTCTCCCTCACCAACCTCCTTCCTCTCTGTTTCCCCTACTCACACTCCGTGGTCATCTCTCTCTCTCTCTCTCTCTCTCTCTCTCTCTCTCTCTCTCTCTCTCTCTCTCTCTCTCTCTCTCTCTCTCTCTCTCTCTCTCTCTCTCTCTCTCTCTCTCTCTCTATGACACTTATCTCCGCTGACTCCTCGCTCTCCCAACCGGGTCAGCTAAATAAAGTCTACGGATTTAGCCTAATTTTTGACAGCCGTAAGACTTCTGGCAGCACATGCATGTGCACGCACCCGCACCCGCACATGCTCACGTATGCATGCGCATGCTGTAAAATCCTATTTCCTGCAAAGCAAGGCTTTTCCCGTTTGTTGTGGTGGAATGTCGAATATCGTGGAATGTAATGGCGGCCCACACACTGTGGAATGGTGTGTGTGTGTGTGTGTTGCAAGAAGACAGACTATGCTCCCACTGCACACAAAATTAAGTGGAAACCGAGCTACACTTCCTAACCATCTGTCCACTGCAGCAAGATATCAGAGACACATACTGTCCACTGTACCAAGACATCAAAGACACATCCTGTCCACTGTACCAAGACATCAGTGACACATACTGTCTACTGTACCAAGACATCAAAGATACATACTGTCCACTGTACCAAGACATCAGTGACACATACTGTCCACTGTACCAAGACATCAAAGACACATACTGTCTACTGTACCAAGACATCAAAGACACATACTGTCCACTGTACCAAGACATCAGTGACACATACTGATCAGAGACAAATACTGTCCACTGTACCAAGACATCAGAGACACATACTGATCAGAGACAAATACTGTCCACTGTACCAAGACATCAAAGACACATACTTATCAAAGACACATACTGTCTACTGTACCAAGACTGAGTATGGGAGTGAGTGAGTGACTGAGTATGGGAGTGAGTGAGTGACTGAGTATGGGAGTGAGTGAGTGACTGAGTATGGGAGTGAGTGGGTGACTGAGTATGGGAGTGAGTGAGTGACTGAGTATGGGAGTGAGTGAGTGACTGAGTATGGGAGTGGGTAGGTGAGTGGCTGAGAGGTGGAGTGAGTTCAGGCTGATCTGTCATTCACTGCAATGCATGACTTTCATATTGTCATCATAACATCACTGTAAAGTGACAATACACAGAGGTGCAAGCGCTGTGATTGAGTGAGTGAGTGCATACGTGTGTGTGTGTGTGTGTGTGTGTGTGTGTGTGTGTGTGTGTGTGTGTGTGTGTGTGTGTGTGTGTGTGTGTGTGTGTGTGTGTGTGTGTGTGTGCGTGTGCGCAATCCGCGCATGCGTGTGTGTGTGTGTGTGTGTGGGTGCGTGTGTGGGTGAGCAGGCAGAGGTAGAGAAGATAGGAAAAGAGAGATTATACCCAAATTCATGTTAAGTGAGGAAAAAGAATTTAGCATTTATATAGACAGGAGGTCTATCTGTGTGTGCATGTGTGTGTGCCCCCTCCCTCCGTCCCTCTCTATCTCTCTCTGTTTCACACACACACACACACACACACACACACACACACACACACACACACACACACACACACACACACACACACACACACACACACACACACACACACACACACACGCACACACACACACACACTCTTTCTCTCTCTCTCTATGACCTGACAGTGCTTTGTCCTTCAACTCAACAGCAGGCACAAAGTATAATGGAAACCATGGCAACCAGATGGAGAACAGGCAGGTATACTGCCAGGGCTGAAAGAGAAGGATGGATGGACAGGGAAGGGGGGGTGGAGAGAGTGGAGAAGGGCTGGAACAGAGCAGCTGTGTGGGTGAGAGAGAGAGAATTATGAAGATTCTCTGTCTGCGTTTGAATACAACACACACATGTACGCACACGCGCGCACAGACAGACTTAACTTGCAGAAGTTCCCATCCTCTGAGGAAATACGACGGACTAGCTTGCAGAATGTGTGTGGGCAGGCAGCTTGGTGGGCAGACAAACAACAGCTATTATTTCCTTTGGATTGTTACTTTCCTGTCTGTAAATCAGCCTTAACTTAAGCCCTCATCAAATGTTACAGCCCCCAGGTTTCACATAGAGTTGAAAGCCCAGGACAAACCTGCCGATAGTCTAGGAGAAATCCAATGCGCAGCTGCTGTTGTTGTTTTCTGAGTTTCCGAATGCATTGTTCACTTGTATGAATGCTGATTTAAAGGGGAACTCCACCCATTTTCAACATTCTGATATGTCATTAGTATACCCTAGAGGTGCTGGGTGGACATGATAAAATAAAGTTCCTCCATTCTGTGTTCCTAAGAAATGGAGGTCTGAAGAAAACCACTAACATGGTGAAACATCTTGATGACATCATCAAGATGTATTTTCACCATGTTAAGGGATTTCTTTAGACACTTCTTTTTTTCTGAGAGCAACCAAATGAACCCTAACGGGTTCATTTGGTTGCATTTGTACGCTCTCAGAAAAAATGTTAAAAATGGGTGGAATTCCCCTTTAACCACTTGGACCTTCCATACCAATTCTCTTTGAAGAAACTGCCATATTAGGTTACAACATGAAGCTAACATTAAGAGAGAGAGCGAAATCATTTTTGCGACCAATGTCCGCATCTGGTGGACCATTGGCGACAGCTGGTGGCAAATGGGTCCCGACCGATAATAACGGCCGCTGCCGGTGGCATTGGTCGGCAAATCATTTTATTATAGATAGGACGATCTACTATCAGCTGTAGTAGGGACTGGTAAAGAACGGGCACGACCGATATCGGCCACTACATAACCTCACTAAAACCTATGCCTAAACCTAACCTTAACCCATTAATCATTCCTTTTCCAACCTGACTTCTGTGAGTAAATTAATTTGTACTTTGTCGAATCTGTTTGACACATCTGTGCCACAAAAAGTGCAGTGTTTCACTTTCTTCTATAGAGCTGCGCAGTGACGTCACCGCCCCTGTTCCAGAAACCGATTCCCCATTCATTTTTCTCATAGACTTTTCAAAAATTATTCATATAAAGCCAATTACGCCGCAGACAAAGCCAACTCGGGTTGTGACAAATCACAATGACACACACAATCTTTTCAATCAAATAATTTCTACGATGAAAAACAAAACAAAAAGTGTCGTATCCTGCCGTTTTCTACTTCTTGCCAATTAGATATTATATGATAATATTGTGTTTGTCACGGCCCAAATTGGTTTTGTCCGCGGCGCAATCGTGTTTTTATTAACCATTTTTTTGAAAAGTCTATGAGGAAAATGAATGAGGATTCCGTTTCTGGAACACGGGCGACGTCATGAAAGGGGCGTGGCTGCACAGCTCTATGCCTAAGCTGGTGGTGCTGACCATGTTATGTTATGTTATCTCATCAATAACGGATGGTATTGTCGGTTACAAATATTTTCAAGTGTACAGCACACTCCTGGGGAAAGTTAAGTTCCTTTAATGCAGGGCTGCCCAAAAGGTAGATTGTGATCTACCAGTAGATCACACAGTCCCCTAAAATATAGAACTTAGAACATGCTGTAGGTGACTTTAGGATCTCCCAGCAGGGGGGGGACTTGGACCCTTATAGGTCTGTAACTCTTGAGAGCGGTAAAATGAAACCAAATGGACCCGTAAGGGTCCATTTGGTTTCATTTTACCGCTCTCAAGAGTTAAATTATATTTAATCGTCTGAATTACGTAATTTTCCAGAGTCCACACAATTAGAGAATGTAGAATTGTTGTTATTTTGACCAACGTTTTGCCAGTTCTCCCCAAATACTGTTTTCAAATGTCAGTAGTATAGATACAAGAAAACCTTCCAATATTTTTTATTATAAGTGCATTATTCTTAAACACTAACAGTAAGTAACACCATCAAAGCTCAAACTTTCTAAGGGGGATTGAAATGGATTTTCAGTAATGGAATAATCACATTTTTGATGCGTAGACCTTGTTGAGACGGTCATTTTGAAAGTAGCTCTCAAGTCAAAAAAGTGTGGGCACGCCTGCTTTAATGTAACTGTTTGGCCATTGGTCACAATTGGACAAACATTGTGCAGACAACATTGTGGTAAGAGAAAGCTGCATAGAAGAATTTGAAATGGTTTGTGTTTATTCTGGCTAGCTTCACTGCATTGTGTTCTACCCTCGAGACAGGCTTGGTTATGGAAAAGCTAGTGGATAAGCATGATGCCAACTGGATGCTTTCAAGGTTATTGTCTTTGAGCTTGCTTGTAAAGACTTAAGACGGACATATAAAGAACACACTTCAACTTTGTCTCAATTTTCCAGGTTAAGAGGAAAATACCACAGGTTTTTCCCACTAGAGTAGCGATGAAATTACATCCAAATTCTTACTTTTTCTTTTACTTTATGAATTAATCTTGCTTTGACATTCAAGACAACTCAGTGAGATTAATACGAGTGTGCAAATTTAAATCTTGGCACTTTTTAGTCTTTTAATTAACAGCCTCATAACGGTTGTCACCTCACCTTCACATCAGATGAATAGTGTGATTACCGACTGATTGACTATGAAGAAACAAAGGTGAAGTTTTATGATCTCTCAGAAGATGCGGTGAGAATACATTAACGGTGTACTTTACTGTGCTGATGCTGTCTGTACAAAAACAATACACATTACATTAACACCTCCTGCTTCTGCTTGCCTTTGTGAAAACAACACTCAAACGGTACCACACAGACCAGGGGCGGATTGGCACATATTTTCCCACCGGGACAATTTTGCCTTTGCCAGGCCACCCTGGGGGTGGCAGCTGGTTAACCAGATGTAACTCTTGAGGGTGTAAAAATGTTTACGCTCTCAAAAATATTCATAATGTGAATTAGCCCAACTTAGTCTACACAACTAGAGAATGCAGAAGATTAATGCTCATTTATAATCTGTATGTTCCAGGCGAGCATCTAGCGCATTCTAGTGCATTTTGGAAGCGCCACTAGTGCATTTTGGATCTTGTCCAGGCCACTAGGTGGTGCAGGCCACCGGGAAAACTCCCTGTACTCCAGATGGCCAATCCGCCCCTGGGTATCACACAGACACTCACTAGACACCCAGCCATACAGGTGAACCACAGTCCTCTAGCTAGCAAGCGTTTTTACACAGCCCACAACACCAACCATTAGTGGCCCACCTGCTAATTATCATACATGCAACAGCTCTCCAGACATCTACATTCAGAACTGCATGCCCCTCTGCTAGTCCACCCCATAGTAGAGTTTAGTTAAAGGGGAACTCCACCCATTTTCAACATTTTAATATGTCATTAATATACCTTAGAGGTGTTGTGTGGACATGACAAAAAGGTTCCCCCAATTCTGTATTTCCTCTAAATGGAGGCCTGAAATCATTAACATGGTGAAATACATCTGATGACATCATCAAGATGTATTTCACCATGTTCATGTTTTTTTTTTTTTTTTCAGACCCCTTTTTCCTGAGAGGGTACAAATGGAACCAAATGGACCGCTAGGGTCCATTTGGCTCACATTTGTATCCTCTCAGGAAAATTTTGAAATTGGGTCAATTCCCTGTTAAGACATGACATTCACTATAATCTAAGTGAAAATATAGGACAGTGAAAGTGGAGTGGCTGACAGTTCCTGGACTCTAAAAGGAGTAGACTTTAAAGTTGCAGCATTACCACTGGTAACCACCAGAGGGCATGTGAATGACTTTAACTTACAAGAACACACCTATGCCAAAGAATATTGCTTGTTATTACTTAAGTTGAGCTATTGGGTAGATATAGCCTCAATAGATTGCCCATATTATTGTGATATAAGCTTTCCGGTCTTTTCAGGCAATGTGTTTGTAGTATTCAAAATGTGGGTATTTGGTTTGCTAAACAGCAGACCAGGGATGGAGCCCCCCACCAGTCAGCGCCAGTCACTGTAGGAAATTGTTATTTTGAGGGTCAGATTGGCACTTTTGGGCACATTTTGTTGCTCCCCTTGGCATGTTTCCCTAAGTTGCAGTGGATATTGCGCATATACAGTATATAGTGACGGCACTGCGAGTTGGAGTGGCCCAACTTCATCTTGACGATGTCAGGGAAGGAACAAACCAGCATGAGAAGGTCTTCAGCACAGGGGCGGATCTAGGTATGGGCATGGGGGCAATGCCCCCCCCAAATGCCCAGACTGCCCCACCAAACATGATGGCATGCAAAACAACCCAAGATATTTCAGTGCTTATATTTAAAAGTATTTGAAATACTACTACTGCTACTAACTAACTACAATCACCTCATCACTAAACCAACAGCATTTCATCATTGAAAACAGAAAACTCTCTGACTTATGCATGCTGTGTGTCTGTTGCAACTTCAACAACAACTGATGTTATTATTGATTTACTTGCCCAATAAAACTCATGTAACCAAAAATGGTATGGGGGCGGCCCCATATCATTTTCTCCTGCCCCCCCCCTTATACAGGAGATTACCTTCAAGAGCAGACAGATATATTCAGGATGTGGTGTTAGAATATTGTCCATACTGTATACTGGAAGCAAACTGTCGAACTCTCAGGCCTCTGTTTTCACAGGATAAAAATGGGAAAAAAGGATGAAATCAAAGGAAACTATAAGACCACCCAAATGTCTGTGTGAGCTTTGCGATTTCCTGAGAACGTTTTCCCCCAGAATAGGGATTCTAGGGTTTAAGGCTATCAGAAAGAGCACTTCCATACGTTAACACGGCTGTTTCTGGCTCTTAAACCGGGATTAGGATGTCAGCATTACAAATGAAACGTCACACAAACAAGAGTTTTTTTTTTGAATAATATGGAATTATTCTAATGTATTCCTGCCTTAATCCTTCCTAATAATCCTTCTGACAGTATGTAGCTCTAAATAGGCACACACGTGCCGCATGCACACACGTGCCGCATGCACGTAGTGCCGCGCACGTACGCACACACACTGTAACAAACAATGTTACAGCTTTTTCAATGGCATACAAATAACAGAATCTCTCTCGATTTAAGTTGTTCTTTGGCAGTGACATAGTCAGGACATCCTGACCCAATGGTTGAGAACTTGAGACAGGGGCGGATCTAGGCATGGGCATGGGGGGGCAATGCCCCACTAAATGCCCAGTCTGCCCCACCAAACCTGATGGCATGCAAAACAAGTAACAACCCACAATATTTCAAATTAAAGTCCCTATATTTAAAATGATTTGAAACACTACTACCGTTACTAACTAACTACAGTAACTACTAAACCAACAGCATTTCATCATTGAAAACAGAAAACTCTCTGAGTCAGACCTTTAGCTTTATGCATGCTGCGTGTCTGCTGCAACTTCAACAACAACTGATGTTATTATTGATGCTTTAGTTGACTAATAAAAGTGGAAATCAATGAAGTCAAGAGAACAGGGACTGTGGTTTCATCCCCATATGTTATAGCCCATGGAAGACCTATATGCAGTGGTCATCTACCCATTATTAGCAGAAGTCTTCGACTCTATGTGATGGACAGCGGTGGAAAGTACACATCATTTTTGAGGTATTTGTACTTTACTCGAGTATTTCCAATTCCCAATACCTTTACTTCTAATCCACTACATCTCAGAGGCAAAAATTGCACAAAATGTTTCGAATCACAAAACATACGTTAAACAGTATTTAACGGCCATTTGAAAACATAAGATCTACAAGCTCACACTGCACCACGATGTGACACATTGTGAGCTTGTAGGTCTGCTGTTTTCCAAATATTTGCATACATTTGAAAATCTGAAAAGAGGGCATTCTGGATAGTGAGTTTCTACCTTTTGCTATACATTAAGTATAGGCCTACATAAGTTGGCCAAAACAAGCAGTGTAATGTAATGCTAGTCTCTAGACTGCCTCGCTTTGGTCAGACAGGACGCTTGATGGAGGGGTAATGAACTGGTTAGAATAATGTAATTCCTTCCACAAGCTCGGTTCAGGGCTCTCCCCAGGTCAGGGGTGGATATAACATGTCCTATTTGGGGGGGCAAGATAACATGTTGGAGGGGCACGAGAAAATGGTATGGGTGCGACTTCATCGCTTTCGGTTTTCGGTTACAGGACCTTTATTAGTCAAGTAAAGCATCAATAATAGCATCAGTTGTTGTTGAAGTTGCAACAGACACGCAGCATGCATAAAGCTAAAGGTCTGACTCAGAGAGTTTTCTGTTTTCAATGATGAAATGCTGTTGGTTTAGTGGTGCCAAAATTGTAGTTAGTAGCAGTAGTAGTGTTTCAAATCATTTTAAATATAAGCACTTTAATTTGAAATATCTTGGGTTGTTTTGCATGGCATCGTGTTTGGGGGGGCAGACTGGGTATTTAGGGGGGCATTACCCCCCCCCCCCATTCAGATGCCTAGATCCACCCCTAGGCATCCCCACCCAGAGGGAGAGTCCGGGGTTAGAGTTGAAATAGTGAGATCAAAAGAAAGTTATGCATCTGTGTGTGTGTGTGTGTGTGTGTGTGTGTGTGTGTGTGTGTGTGTGTGTGTGTGTGTGTGTGTGTGTGTGTGTGTGTGTGTGTGTGTGTGTGTGTGTGTGTTAACTTGAGTGTGCTTGTGGAAGTGTGTGTCTCCACATGTGTGTGCACACGTGCGTGTGATTGTTTGGTGGAAGGTAGACGTGGTGGTGGTGGTAGGTCTGAGCGGCTGACCAGGTCGGTCCCAGTTCATTGGACAGTGTCGGACGTTGACAGACAGCGTGTTAGTTTTTCCTTTCTCTGTTTCTCTCTCCTGTTGTTCCCCAGTGTTGGATCACAGTGTGAATATAATGCCCCACCGCACCGATGGCCAGCCAGCCAGCGGTCAGGAGGTCTGCCACCAATTCCATTCGGTATGAGCCGCGGGTCTCCACACATGGCTGGGCGCGGCCAGCCCAAAAAGGTTGGTACAATTACTGGGGGTCTCTCCTGCAGGTTTCACCGGAGCAGGGGCGGATCTAGGCATAGGCATGAGGGGGCAATGCCCCCCTAAATGCCCAGTCTGCCCCACCAAACATGATGGCATGCAAAACAACCCAAGATATTTCAGTGCTTATATTTAAAAGTATTTGAAACACTACCCGTGCTTCAAATACTTTTAACCCGTGACGCCCGTGCCGCTTCGCGCCACGGGCGATGAAGCTGCCCCCTTACCATTTTCTTCTGCCCCCCCCCCCCCCAATTGGGAAATGTTACATCCGCTCCTACACAGGAGATACTGAAACATGCCTGCCGTGTTTTTTCTCTTTCTTTGCCAGACAAAAGAGGTATTTTTTAGGATCCTTTCTTGACCTTTAACCATGTGTATAAATATAACGTGGAAGATTAATGGCGTATTTCACTTCGGCCCCGTAGCTTAATTTTTGTAGCATGAGCGTAAAAGGTCACATGGAATCGGCCGGTATTTCCGCCCTATATTCTTCATTAAACCAACACTGGTGTGTATGATCCAGCTGAAGAGAAACATTCTAGGAGATGCCAATAGCATACCAAGAAACATGTGCAGTTTGTCTTCATTAAACATTCTATGCGAGGCCAATAGCATGCCATCCTGGTTATGCTAATGGCCTCTCGTTAAATGTTTAATGAAGATAGCATACGTATAATATCTTCCAATAGCGGGAATAGCACCTTGGATGCCACATAATGACACCACAGATTAATCCAGTGAAGTCTGATTAGTCACATTACACCGAAAATAGCGTAGTTATTATTTTTTGCTTTAATTACCCCAACTTGTTATGTCGATGTCATTATGCCAGTTATTTCCTCTCTACACACAGTTGTGTTTGCGTGTTCACTCGTGTCTGACCATGTGAGGGAGATGGGACCAGTTCGCCAACTTGACGCATTTGTCGCTATATTTAGCTTTTTTTTTCCAGACCTCCCTAGTGGCAAAATTAGTGAAAAAAATCGCGGAAGATCTAGTGCTTTTTTGCTGGTGAGTTGGGGCGAAATTGGTTGACAGTCGCCAGAGATCAAACCCTCGTTTTTCACCATTTTCTCTCCTATGATGGTCCTCCTTCCTTCCTAGAAAGGTAGACCATTGGTAAACAAATGGGCCCTTATAGATCTGTAACTCTTGAGATTGTAAAATGAAACCAAATGGACCCTTACGGGGCCATTTCATTTCACGCTCTCAAGAGTTAAATTATATTTAAACATCTGAATTACCTCATTTTCATCTACAGGTTTAGAAAATGTGGAAGAATTGCTATTGTGACCAACATTTTGCCAGTTATTTGTCCTACATTAACCCAAGAGAAACAAATTCACCTCAGTCAGTTATTGATGAACATCTTTCTATTGTACTTGTAACGACACAATTCACCTGGAGACGTGCACTCTTTTACCATCTGTAAGGTCTTGTCATTGCTGTTGTAACCTACTGACTCAAAATCATCCTAAATTCCTAATAGCCTAAGAATCATATCTAAGCATAAATGGTGTTACAGAAGGTCTGAAACGCATGCATTATCGCGGACGCGGCGATTCCAAACTCACAGGATGAGCACACACGCAATAAACAACAAACATAAATTAAAAATAATAATACTAATTAAAATATTATTAATGAATTAATTAAAAATAATTATCACCACTTTCCTGTGCACCTTGCTTTGCTACAACTGGTTCCCCTTTGATCAAGTATCCTCACAACTACATTAAAGCAATATTTCCCCCAAAATACATAATTGTTATTAAATCGCATTAGCCACACAGCACATCATTTAGTGTTCATTATTCATAACGGGTAAGGTCCTAGTCAACACTAACCAGGGGCCGATTGGCACATATTTTCCCACCGGGACAATTTTGACTTTGCCAGGCCACCCTGGGGCGGCAGCTGGTTAGCCAGATGTAACTCTTTGAGAGCGTAAAAATGAAACCAAATGGACCCTTGCGGGTCCATTTGGTTTCATTTTTACACCCTCAAGAGTTAAAATATTCATCATGTGAATTAGCCCAACTTAGTCTACACAACTAGAGAATGTAGAAGATTAATGGTCATTTTGATCTGTATGTTCCAGGCGAGCATCTAGCGCATTGTAGTGCATTTGTGAAGTGCCACTAGTGCATTTTGGATCTTGGCAGTTGCCAACACTGCCTCCAGCAGCGCGAGCTGCAGCCCTGGCGCACAGGAGTGAACGGGAATATGGCAACTCTCCTACTTGAAGGCTCTGGTGTAGGACACCTTTTCTTTTTTGAAGGATAGAAACACTAGTTTGCCTGGCCTGGGCCTGGCGCCCTGGCTTGCCCTGGACTTAAAAAAAAAAAAAAAAAAACTGTCCAGGCCACTAGGTGGCGCAGGCCACTGGGAAAACTCCCTGTACTCCAGATGGCCAATCCGCCCCTGACACTAACTCTGCATGGGAAACCCGGGTTTGAACCGGCAACCTTGCGGTTACTATCCAGTGACTCTACTGTTGGCAATACTTTACTCACGTGTATTCTGGATATTGCGTTACTGATACCATCACTTTAGTAAAACAACTGAGTTCTTCCAAGACTGGTGTTGAATGGGAAATACCGACAAACCCTGTCCTGACCTACGACCTCCATCCATTGTTCTCTTTTCCACTGAACTGGGATTTGGGATCACGATCTCTGGGGGGTGGTGGGGAGACCCCCTCCAGCTAAAAAATGAAGTAGAAAACATTATTTCCACTAAACCATTATTTCTCTGTGATTGACAGACTCTGAAAAAAAGTCCCTGAAGACTAGTCCTACTCAGTGCGTGTTCATTTGATGAAATGTCTGCCCTCGGAAAAATAACAGCAAATATACAGCAGACAACAACGCTGTCTCTCTGGGGGATCAGGCGTTCAACTGCCACACACACACACACACACACACACACACACACACACACACACACACACACACACACACACACACACACACACACACACACACACACACACACACACACACACACACACACAACTCATCATAATAAACCCAGAGCTGGTACAGGTACTGTACTTAAGTACAAGGTTTAGGAATTGGAGTATTTCAAACCTCAGATCAGGGGCGGATGTAACATTTCCAAATTGGAGGGCAGGAGAAAATGGTATGGGTGCGGCTTCATCGCCGTGTCGCGAAGTCGTACCCATACGATTTTTAGTTACAGGACTTTTATTAGGCATGTGTAAGCATCAATAATGACATCAGTTGTTAAGTTTCAACAGACACGCAGCATGTATGAAGGATTTGAAAGCATTATGTAATTTTAAATATCTTGTGTTGTTTTGCATGCCATCGTGTTTGGTGGAGCAGACTGGGCATTTAGGGGGGCATTGCCCCCCCCCATGCCCATGCCTAGATAGTTTGTTATTACAAAATATACATTTAAAGCAAGCACTATCTGAAGTACTGTATGATATTACATTAAAAAAAGTATTTTCTTACACTTCACTCCATCCCTCCCCAGTGAGAGTTCAGTTTTAATGAATGTAGAATTATGTGCAGGAGGATGTAATTTGCATTATGGATGTGAGGGGACTTAATTTAATTGACTACGTTTAAAGCATACATTCTTTTTCAGAAAGATAAATCCTCTCTCAAACGTATATGCCAAGGAATGATGGCCCTCCTGTGCCAACTTTGCCCGCTGTGCCCCAGGTGGGCTCCTGCCCCAGGCAACCACACACACACACACACACACACACACACACACACACACACACACACACACACACACACACACACACACACACACACACACACACACACACACACATCATCTGTCCTCTGCAAGTCAGACCACAGACAGCCAATCAGTTTTTTTGTAATATTGAACCATTTCCTTTAGGAAATGTTACATTAAAATAGAATTCATCTCAGGAGGGGAAAAACTTCATGTCCAAAACTTTTCAGGATTCAACTTCAAAAGGGATCAAAAAGAAAAGTAGAAAAAAAGAGGGCTGACAATCTCTGCTGCTTATATCTGCTATAGGTTTCTGTCTGAAGGCATATTATTGTTGCTTTGCTTTGTTAATACATCAGTATCGCTTAGATTCATACCCCAAACTACCTCTGGGATTTGTGCAGGTGCATGTGTGTGTGTGTGTGTGTGTGCGTGTGTGTGTGTGTGTGCGCGTGCGTGCATGCGTGTGTGTGTGTGTGTGTGTGTGTGTGTGTGTGTGTGCGTGCGTAGGTGTGTGTGTGTGTGCGTCAGCATCTTTAATTGACCAGGTAACGCAGCCAGATGCTCCATCACTCTGGCGATGGCAGTGATTAAAAGCAGTAAAATATTCATTTCAATTAGACACCCACATGCCACATGTATAATTAATGCTCAGGGGAAGGACAGGCAACTTCTACTACTACAACACACACACATACATACGCACGCACACATCCCTCGCATTTCTCTCAACATGCTGCAGTGTGAGGGCCATATGTGTAGTAGGATTTGGACCGTTTTCCTGGTCTGCACAAAATAAACGGTTAAAATGATTTGAGGATATTTAGACCCCATATTTTAGACCCCAAAACTAAAGATTTATTTTGCTTTTGTCCACAATTCCAGGCTGGATTTGGGAAACAATACAAGCAAAACATACATTCCAAAATGGCTAATTCAGATGATGAATATTTTAACTCTTGAGAGTGTAAAAATGAAACCAAATCATTTGGTTTCATTTTTACGTTCTCAAGAGTAATAATGCATGCATGCAGCAATATGCAAAGCATATACCGGTAGCACTTTAAACAACCATATGCTGATCTTTTTAATGTCTTCTTGTATGTACTGTATGTTGTCTGTATATGTTAAGCATGAACCAAGACAAATTCCTATCAGCAAATTGTTGACATGGCAATTCTTGAATTATGGTCCTGGTGAGGATTCTAGGTAGATTATGGAGAGTTGCTAACCACATGGATCCATATAGATCTTTGCCTGAACACTGTATTGTTAAATACAAAACCAGCCAGGACGGGACAAATTCAGTCAGCATGGTGGTCACTCGGTCAAAAATCCATTAGGATGGTAGCACCTGGGTCATAGTCAGTTGAAAACCACTGATTTATACAATCACCGTCCAAAATCGCTGATGTCCTCACAAATACAGTAATGCTATTTTGTGTGGTTGAGAGAGAGAGAGAGAGCGAGAGAGAGAGAGAGAGAGAGAGAGAGAGAGATCGAGAGAGAGAGAGAGAGACAGAGAGACATAGAGAATCAGGGGCTGATCCAGGAAACAGAACGGTGTATAAGCCACTTTGAGCGAAGTCTCCTTTGGGAGGTCAGAGGGTAGCCAGGCTGCAGACATCAGTCAGCCTCCTACTCAGCATCTGTGTTGTTTTCCTCCCTGCCTGCCTGCCTGTCTGCCTGCCTGCCTGCCTGCTCCCCAGCCCTCTGCGGGAGGCATTTTGTTTGCCAAACAGCATCTAGAATAGTGGTTTGTGTCGTTGCCTGCTGCTTTTTTCACCGTTGTGGGGGCGTTTGCACAAGCATGCCTGTGAGTGTGTGTGTGTGTGCGCTGTACTTCTGTGCACCCTACTGTTTTCAGTACAGGTCTGTGCAAGTGTACCTGCAAGCAGTTACTGTAAGTCGGAGCATCTCGATAAATGGTGCACTTTCACAGCAGGTGGTTCTTTACCGTGATTGTTGGAGCAACAGTTTTGCGGCCAGGAACGAGGCAGGGCAGAGTTCCACAAGCATCAGATTTACTTAAAGGTATAGTAAGTGGTTTCACTTGATTCAAATATTGTTTTGTTTTTGTTTTTTTTTTTGGGCTAATCCTCCCTACTACAGAGTGTGGTGACCATATAAGGAGTTCCTCCCCGTCACCAGTGCGCCCCCTGGGGGTCAATAAACCCTACTTTCAGTTTGGGCTTTGGGAGAAAAGACTTCCGTCCACTCAGGATGAGAGGGCCCTTCCTCCAATCAGGATCGAGTGCGGGGCCTTGGTGTATATGCTGGCGACCTGTTGCACTTCCACCTGACTGTAGAGGGTGTGCATGTGCACATCTTTCTACCGGGGGGGTTCAAATCACCCAAATCACTTTTACAAAATACAGAAGTAAATAGTTGAAAGTGGACAGAATATCTATCTATGGTATAGATTGGGGTATACAGAGTGAGAGAACTTATTTTTCTTTTAAATTTAGATGAAATGTACTTGTACGGTTAAAGTAAGTCCACTCACATCTGTATGTAAATTACATCCTGCACATGATTCTCCATTCATTCAAACTCGCATTCATTGAACTCTGACTGCATGGGGAGACAGTGGTAATAATAATAACTGAGTCCGATAATCATACATGCATTCTGATGTGAAAGAAAATATTTCTAAAGCAGAAGAGAACACATAAAGGTTTCTGCATGTATGGGCAATCACAATCAGATGGAAATACATCATTTTGATGGTGGTGTCATAATTAAACATAATGTCGATGTGACACGCTGTCTACCAAGAAGATATAGACACGGCACTTCATGTCGAAAAGGTTGCTGTATAGAATCTGTATTGTGGAAAAAGTGCACTTATATCAACCTTGCTTTGTTTTTGTTTTGTTTTTTCCAACCAAGGTTCATGATTTAGTTTTTTATTAGACAAAAAATATGATTTGCTATAGTCCATCTAGACTCCATGAAATTACATCTGGCCACAAAGGTTCACAGGATCTACTGAATGTGAAGGTAGAGGTACTATGGGCAATGCATCTGTGTGTCATCAGCTCAATATGGCAGTTTAGTATAGATCACATTTAGTATAGATCCTGTGATCTTTTGTGGCCAGATAGGATTTCTTGGGAACTAGTAGGACTCAAGAAAATAAAATAAAATAAAATAAATATTTTTTTAACAGTACATACAGTATTTAGTCCCATGTTCAAATGCCCCCACCCCCTGTCAAAAAGGTCTAAAATCGCAATTAGCTTGGTCTAACCTGCCATGGTTTTGCCCTTGAGGGGCAGGGACCGGTGCAGCCACGCCGGTGGATGGGGTAGATCTGATTTGATCTCAGAAGCGTGTCATCAACCCTGGCGGTTACCTCCCACTCTAAGGCCAGTCTGCTCCACGTGTTAATCCAGGCTTTCCGTTTTCGTGCGGCACGGACGAAAATGAAAGCCTGGGTGTCGAGGCTGAAATACAATTAACACCCGTCTTTTACTTTGTCTAATAATAACCCATGAACCTAATAACACATGAACCTTGGTTGGGAAAAAAAGTTGTCCTTTAATGAACTCATAATGCATTACAAATGCGAGCTTCACAGAAAATCATAGCCCCTGTGTGTAGTCCGTTCATATTCCCCTCTTCTCCAAAAAACACAACTCACAACATTGCTCTCAGGCTATTCCTGGCGAACGCTCCCCCCAGAAGAGAGAAAACTCATATCTATTCGAGTGAAAGGCCTGCCTGTGTGCCATGTAGTGTCTGCTATATGAAGGAAAAAAACTACCAAATGCACTTTTTACGATTGGTTAAGATAATTACAAATCGTTCATCTCCATTTCTTTGTCTCCGTCACCTCTGTCTAACTGTGTGGCAGCTTGATGTTTTTCAAGGAAAAGGCACTTCACCCATTTTAAACCTTATCTTCATATAATTGGTCCTCTGTGCGCACTAATGATCAACTAAAGCATAATTCGGCCATTTATCCTTTTTCCAACTCCTTCTGTGTTTCGGAGCCGAACTGTGGACTACTGATGAAATAATCGCTGGTAATTTCTTTCTTCTTCTTTTTTTCCATTGATGCAAGAACAGTTTTGTAGTGGGACTTTTAGTGGGATTTTCAATTTTTTTTTCTGAGAGTGTACAAATGTGAACCAATGGACCCTAGCGGGTCCATTTGGTTCCATTTGTACACTCTCAGAAAAAAGGAAACTCATTAACATGGTGAAACACATCTTGTCATCAAGATATATTTCACCATGCTAATGATTTTCTTCAGACCTCCATTTCTGGGAAACACAGAATGGGGGGACTTCTCTAAGGTATATTAATGACATAGTAAAATATTGAAAATGAGTGGAATTCCCCTTTAAGACACGTGCATGCACACTTACATTTGCATGCGCATTTGCGTGCACTTGTGCAACACGCTATTAAAACAAGTATAGCATATTGAGAAAGATTGTTTACAATGCCTAATTGTATCCATAAAAGTAAATGACAAGACAAAAATATTTTAGATGTGAGAAGTGGGGGGACACTGTCCCATATACAGGGATGAAATAACGTTTCCATTGTTCCCCAGTGCAATAAGACAATAGACAGTGCAATAAGAAAAAGGACAAATACAAACAACACAAGAAACAGCAAGTGACGTAGTGCAACAGGCTAGAGCAGTAAAGTGCAACTGTATCAGCATAAAGTGGGATGAAGGTGCTAAGCTACAACCATATAGTTATAAAGTGGCAAGTAGTGAAAGTTAAACAGACAGCTAGACAGGAACTAGACAGGACATATACATACATGCTACAACTAAATTAAATTATATGGCTAAGACTAAAACATACTACAACTAAGCAGCTAAAAGACACATAATATACTACAACTATGGAATACTACAGCTAAAACTATACATCTAACATACTATAACATACTACAACTAAGCACTTCTATACTAACACCCCTGTGCAACAACAATGTCTTCCATTTAAGCATGACAACTTTAGGGGGAGGAATGGACTGTAGTAGCCATTTAGCTTTCGTCTCACAACTGATGATGTCATTGGTATAGTGCACGACGTTTGTGAAATATCCATCCACAGCTTCACCTTTGAGACAGAACGAGTGTCCAGAAACGGTACCATCTTATAATGAGCATTAGTGAGGGTGAGGGCCAATTATATGAAGATAAGCTTGAAACTGTCTGAAGTGCTCGTAAGCAATCTCCCATGTGCTAATGAGTTTCTTCTGCCCTCAACAGAAGAAGAGACAGGCCAAGTTATCTTACAATCACAACCCAGCCTTTATTTACTGGGATGGATTATGTTGAAGGAGTGATAAAAAAAGACCCAAGGTTTGTGCTGCTGGCTTCTAATAGGGATACAATCAGAATTGTACCTTCCACTAGGACTCAGGCTTATTAACACGTCCAATCAGAAGTCTTGATACAAAGCAGTCAGAATAGCAGTTATGAAGTTTATGAATCACTCTTATAATATGAATAAGTGCAGGTGATTTCTGGAGTTTTTGGCTTGTATATTTTAATTATTATGGGTATTTATATGGTATGCCCTAGGTCCAGGCCTGGTGGCACAACAAATGAGGAAGGTCCACACAAGAGAAAACGTTTTAAATATTTATTAAATCATGTTTTTAAAGTAATTAATAATGTTCAAAATTAAGCAATTAATCAAATAATGAAATAATGAAGTGTGAGATGTGAGATGGTCAGTAATCAGTAATGTTTGCAGTGTATGGATGTGTGTAGTGTGCTGTGTGCGGTTGTGTTGTAAAGGTGTGAAAACGTAACTTAAATCAAAAAGGTGTTAGGCCCTGTGGGCCAGGTAGCAACCCTGGTGTTGCTCTGAGGGAGGACAGGAGAGAGTGAGCCTGTGGAGGAGAGCTCCCTTATATACCCTCCACAAGCCACACCCACGGACTGAACCATTCTGGCTGACGGCCTGCTCCACTCTGCCAGCACAGAGCCTGCATGCCTGACTGCAGTGAGGCAGAGGGGAGCAGGGCCGTCACACCCCCCTCCATAAAAATGGGGTTCCACCACATTATCTAGAGGAAAAACAAATACAAATTAGCAACTAATAAACAATATTTCAAAATTTAGTCATAACCAAACAAGTTAAATAGCTACCTTATTTAACCTGATAATACTTTTAATATTTACAAATAAGCCCCTACAGCCAAATACTATTTACATCTTCACCAAGCTAAAGTTCTCCAACAATATTAATGTGCCACTGTACCCCACAAACCCATACTACCTGCCTCCCCACCTCGCCACACCATCCTGCCCCCAGCCTCAGCAACCTCGGTACCAGGAGCAAAATTAAGAGAGCCGGAGACAGGACAGTCTATAATGGGAAGAACAAGAAAAACAGGAATGTGAGTAAACAGGTTAACACATCAATGAACACGTGAAAGTGCATCTGCGATCACGTTCTGAGAACCTTTAATATGGCGAATTTCCATATTGTATGGCTGCAAAAATAATGCCCAACGCATTAATCTCTGATTTGGGTTTTGAAGAGACTTCAAAAATGTCAACGGGTTGTGGTCTGTGTAAACCACCAGTGGAGTTAGACCAGAACCTAAATACACATCGAAGTGCTGCAATGCTAATATAAGTCCTAATGCCTCCTTCTCAATAACGGAGTAGTTTCGCTGATATGTATTGAACTTTTTTGAAAAGAAAGCAACCACTTTATCAACCCCTTGCTCATCTGCTTGCAAGAGCGCAGCTCCGCAACCAACATTTGAAGCATCGACCTGTAGCGAAAATGACTTGTCTAAATGAGGAGCAGCCAAAACAGGAGCTGAACACAACAGAGCCTTGAGATTTTGAAATGCCAACTCACAATTAGTTGACCAGATGAATTTAGCATCCTTTTTGAACAGCCCGGTTAATGGCTCAGCCACGGACGAAAAGTTCCTGCAGAAACTCCTGTAGTAACCCACGAGACCCATAAACCGCTGCAACTCTTTCTTTGTCGTCGGAGGAGGATACTCAATGATTGCCTTAACCTTATCCTGGACCATGCGTACGCTACCCTGGCCGACCACCTTGCCCAAATAAGTTACTGTGGCTTTTGCGAACTCACATTTAGCCAAATTGATTGTCAAACGTGCCCAGACCAACCTCTCAAAGAGAGCTTTTATGCGTTGCATGTGTTCAGACCACGTATCGCTGTAGATAACGGCGTCATCTAGGTATACAGCACATCCCTCCAAACCAGCCACCACCAAATTCATGAGGCGCTGAAAAGTTGCAGGCGCATTGCGCAAACCAAAAGGCATAACGGTGTAATTATACAGACCGGATGGTGTAATGAAAGCACAAATTTCCTGCGCACGCTTTGATAGAGGGACTTGCCAATACCCTTTCAAAAGGTCAAATGTACTCACATACTTTGCTGATCCCACCTCATCAATAATGTCTTCCATACGTGGAAGGGGAAAAGCATCTGGCTTGGTTACATTATTAACCTTTCGATAGTCTGTACACAATCTGTAGGTCTTATCGGGCTTACCAACCAATAGGCAAGGTGACGCCCAGCTTGATCGGCATGGTTCAGCGATATGGTTATCCAGCATGTACTGAACCTCTTTAGTCAAATGTTTACGTTTCTCAGGAGACACCCTATAAAAGCGCTGCCTAATAGGTGCTACCGTTTCGTCCACCTCCACATCATGTTCAATTAAATGGGTACGAGTGGGTACATCACTAAACAAAGCAGGAAATCCGTTTATAAGAGCCACCAACTCAAGGCGCTTCTGCTCATCCAAATAGACCAAATTAGAATTAAGTTCTCTCAAGGATTCTGTGTTGTTCAACCGACCCTGTAAAATGACTGCCGGAGTCTCACCCTCTTCCCGAGTAGGCACCCCAGCTGAAGAACCATCTACCCTGGTTGTACAAAGAGAAGAATTGACAGTTTCTCCAACAGACTGGTTTGAATAATAGGGTTTTAGCAAATTGACATGACAACTTTTTGTCTTTTTTCTGCCATCTGGAGTAGCTATGATGTAGTTCTGCTCGGTCACCTGTTTCACAACAGTGTAAGGCCCACTGAATTTGGCTTGGAAAGGAGAAGTTACAATTGGCTTAAGGAGTAAAACCTGATCTCCAGCTTTAAACTGCCGAGGCTCTGCACGCCTGTCATGAAGAGATTTCATTTTGTTTTGTGACTGTGCCAAATTCTCCTTCGCCCTTTCCACAGACAAAATCAGCCGCCGTCTAAAACCATTGACGTAGTCCTCAAGACTTTTAGGGGGTTCGGAAAATTTCCAGCTGTCTTCTAAGATAGCCATGGGACCACGAACCTTGTGACCAAACACCAGATCATTTGGACTGAAACCTGTACTTTCTTGGACTACCTCTCTTGCTGCCAACATTAGCCACGGTAATCCCTCCTCCCAATCTTTCCCCAATTCAGTACAGTAAGAACGCAACATGGACTTGATTGTACAGTGAAACCGTTCCAGGGCGCCATTCGATTGCGCATGATAGGCTGATGACAAGTTATGTTTAACCTTAAGCTGCTTGAGAACTTCAGCGAACATACGGGAAGTGAAATTAGAACCCTGGTCACTCTGGATTACTTTTGCAATGCCGAAAACAGACATGAACTGTGTTAAAGCTTTCACTACATTTTTAGTGGTTATGGTTCGAAGTGGATAAGCTGCAGGGTAACGGGTTACTTGACACATAACCGTGAGCAAATATTCATGGCCCTGCTTGGAACGAGGCAATGGCCCAACACAGTCAATAATGAGATGCTCAAATGGATTCTCCACTGCAGGGATTGGACACAGTGGAGCTGGCTTGATTGACTGATTTGGCTTACTCGTCAACTGACAAGTGTGACACTTTTTGATGTAAGCAGAGATGTCACGCTTTAAACGGGGCCAAAAACAATACCGCAACACACGATTGTAAGTTTTCCTTACTCCCTGATGCCCAGCAACATTATTGTGACATGTTTGCAACACCAATGCCCGGAATTTGTTTGGGACCACAAACTGAAAAATTGGATCGCCACCAAGAGCTTCTGCATGTGGAATCCACTTGCGAAACAGCAAGCCATCTTGCAGAAAATAACCTTGAGCGCTGCTGTTTATTTTGTCAACGGACATGGCGTTGTTAAACAGGTCCTGCAAACTAGGGTCATTTTTCTGTTCAAGTGCTAAATCCAAACGTGACATGGATTGAAACTGTTCAGGTAAAATCACATCAACCAGACCAGAACTCTCGCCCACATCAACACTCTGATCCTCATGTGAGGCGGCCATGGCACGTGTAACTGCGCAAGCTGGATACACTGCACCATCAGACTCATTCTCCGGCTGAACCTCTCCAGGCCACTTCCTGGTAATTACGTTTGGTATTTGATCAGCCCAAATCCTTTCTCCACAAAGGTCGTTCCCCAGAATGATGTCCACCCCTGCAACTGGTAACTCTGGTCTCACCCCCATGTGAACCTCTCCATTTACCAACTCTGAAGTGAGTGACAACTTATGAACTGGGACTGGAAACACAAACATGCCCATGCCTTGAATCAAAATGCTCTCGCCTGTATCAGTTGCTGTTGTAAAAGGCAAAACTGACTCTTTAATGAAAGAATCTAGTGAACCACAGTCACGTAACACCTTCACTGGTACCTTTTCATCGCTTCCCAACACAGAGACAAAACCACTAGAAATGAAAGGCAAGTAAGCATCAGCAGTTTTGGGTTTCAAGAGCGCACTCTGCTGTCCTAAAGGCGACGTTACAGGGCTGAGTGAGTTGGCCAGTGCCACTGGTTTAACCTGTGTGCTAGTGGACTTTGCTTTGAGGACTGGACACTCATTTTTCCAGTGTCCTGGAGCTTTACAATACCGGCACACGCCCATCGGTGAACCTGGTGTCCCCGTGCTGTCGGCTATATTTTTAGTAACCTCTGGAGCACCCTTTGACCGAGGAAATTTATTGAACACTTTCTCTGTAGTGTGGCCACTGTAACTGTTCTTGTGAATTAACACATATTCGTCTGCCAAAACCGCTGCTTCAGATGGTGTTTTAACTTTATGTTCAGTAATGTAGGTGGCCACATTAGCAGGTAAGGTGTTCTTAAACTGCTCCAAAATCATAAAGTTACACAACTGCTCAAAGTTCTCAACCTCAGATGATGAACACCAGCGCATGAACTGTGTGGTCAACTCCCGGACAAACTCAACATGAGACTGTTTGTCACGTTTTCTCCAGCCACGAAACCTCTGTTTGTATGCATCGGGAACGATTTCGTACATTTTTAACACTGCCTCTTTAACCTTTACATAACTTCTAGAGTCTACAGGTGTTAAAGCGGCAAATGCCTCCTGTGCTTTCCCTGTGAGCACAGTTTGCAACATTAAAGCACAGTCTGCATCTGTCCAATTGTTTGCTTCTGAGATCCGGTCAAACAAAAGAAAGAAGGTGTCAGGGTCCTTTTCATTGAATTTAGGAAGGAGCCTGAGACCACTGACAATGTCAAAAGGTTTAACACCCCTGTCAGTATTACCATTATTTAACGCATCAGCTGATAATTTACCCTGCTCTATTAACTGCAGCTTCTTGAGTTCCAATTCCAATTTGGCCATTTCAGTTTGTTGTTTAACTTTCTCCAATTCAATTACGTGTTGTTGTTTTAACATCAAAAGTTGTTTTTTCCATTTGAAATCATCCTCTGAATCGACCTCCTCATTCTCGTCATCAACAAGCTGCAGTATGCCTTTGCTAACTAAACCGCTGATGAGACTGGCCTTGATTGCTGGTTTAAGCTTCTCTGTCACCGTGATCTCATAAAGCGTAGCAAGAGACAACAACTGTTCCTTCGAACACTGATTAAGGTACTCCTCTGATGGAGACTTAATGAACTTATCCATAGCTGAAGCCATCTTTGTATATGCATACAGACTACAACAAAAGCAACTAAAAAAAACTAACAAGGTTAAGTGTTGGGGCTGTGACTACAAAGTGTAGTACAATAACTTAACAAAATGGAACAAACCCCCCCCTTACTTACCTAAAAATACCTAACTAACTTACCTAAGTAAACCTAACCATCGGCACTCGGGCATGAGGATCTCTCCCCTCCAGCCACCTAACGTGACCCCCAAGATCCGCCGCTACCCAAAACTCTGCTGAGAGTAAATTAAAGAACAAAACAACCGGCCGACACCCTACCGGTGCCAGACGCTTAGGGGTTTGTACCAACTAGACAAAAAGTAACCACCCTTGCACACACATCCCAACACTTACCAAAGCTGTAAATGTGCATTCAGAAGAATGGAAACTGGGCCAAATGCTCTCTCTGTCCGGCTCCTAACCAAAAACAACCAAAACAAAACTCAAGTGTGAAACTTCCAACCAAAACTCAAATTTCCAAAAACTGAAAAAAACTTAACTTTAACCAAACCAATCAATTAATCAATTAGCCAATTAATTAATTATGTAAGGACGAGCCCCCAATTTGTCATGCCCTAGGGGTGGCACAACAAATGAGGAAGGTCCACACAAGAGAAAACGTTTTAAATATTTAGTAAATCATGTTTTTAAAGTAATTAATAATGTTCAAAATTAAGCAATTAATCAAATAATGAAATAATGAAGTATGAGATGTGAGATGGTCAGTAATCAGTAATGTTTGCAGTGTATGGATGTGTGTAGTGTGCTGTGTGCGGTTGTGTTGTAAAGGTGTGAAAACGTAACTTAAATCAAAAAGGTGTTAGGCCCTGTGGGCCAGGTAGCAACCCTGGTGTTGCTCTGAGGGAGGACAGGAGAGAGTGAGCCTGTGGAGGAGAGCTCCCTTATATACCCTCCACAAGCCACACCCACGGACTGAACCATTCTGGCTGACGGCCTGCTCCACTCTGCCAGCACAGAGCCTGCATGCCTGACTGCAGTGAGGCAGAGGGAGCAGGGCCGTCACAATATGGTATGCCCTAGGTCCAGGCCTGGTGGTATAGGCCCCAGGCCTGGTAGTAGGCCTCAAGATCTTTACGGGCGATCGTGGCCAATTTAGGCAATAGTCAATGAAATCCAAGCACCGATGGCTGATGGTGTCCCACTGCTAAACGTACTGTTACAAGAGTCTCCAATTAGACCTCAAATCTCCAATTCTCTTCAATTACCCTCTTTGTCAGGTGAACACCTGAAATCACCCTCTGGTGATTCCCATAGCCCAAAAGGTTGCCTGATTGTCCTCCCGTTCACGTCCTCGCACAGTTCCAATATCCCATCGTCCAAACAGTTGTGCTGATTGCTGATGGGTGTCTGGTGAATTGCAAAGCATTTCCAAGCTGGAGTGGATCTAGGCATGGGCATTTAGGGTGGCAATGCCCCCCTAAATGCCCCACCAAACATGATGCATGCAAAACAACCCAAGATATTTCAGTTCAGCTTATATTTAAAAGTATCTGAAACACTACTAATGCTACTAACTAACTACAATCGTCTCACCACTAATCCAACAGCATTTCATCATTGAAAACAGAAAACTCTCTGAGTCAGACCTTTAGCTTTATGCATGCTGCGTGTCTGTTGCAACTTCAACAACAACGCCTGTGGCGCTTCTTGAAAATCATGTAATTCTAGATGTTTAAATATAAATTAACTCTTGTGAGCGTAAAATGAAACCAAATGGACCCGGGAGGGTCCATTTGGTTTCATTTGACAATCTCAAGAGTTACAGATGTACAGTATAGGGGTCCGTTTGGTTGCCGGTGTCCATCATGTAGCTGGGACCACTGATTGAAAACCACTATTATAAAGGGGGGGAAAAAAATCTGCATCGCCAATTAAAATCTGTTACACAGCTATCCAGTCAGAACTGCTGTTAAACAATCCAATAAACTGCCATTACACAGCCACTCAGTTACAGAATTGTACTCATCAGAACACACACACGCACACAGGGGGGTGGGGGGCTGTGTCTTTCTCTCAAAGTTGTGCTCTTTGATACTGCTCAGTGGTTTATGACTCATCACTCCTATCCTCTTCTGTTAGGAAATACAACAGAATAATTGTTAACCATCTTGCATTGAAAAACTGCCATCAGTGACAATTTACTATCCAAAAACCCATTTATTTTGTGGTCGTCACTTCCAGAACACAGCAGCATTCTGCTGACACAATACAGAGCGTAATCAACATCATTACTTGTCTCCGAGGCAGCAGAGCTTCCTCGCCAAAAATGATTCAGGCCACGGACCCCCCAAATTAACACATACTGCCATTTTGGAGGAACGGTGAAATCCACTAGCAACTGTAGACAAGGTCTCAACTGTCGCTGCGCTTTACTAGTCTCACTAGTCACGATCTGGGGAATCTGGGGAACTTTTTGATCTGGGGAACTTTTTTTTATCATGTCCACCCAGCACCTCTAGGGTATACTAATGACATTAGAATGTTGGAAATGGGTGGACTTCCCCTTTAATGGTTCACCAACCCATATTCTCCTGGCTCACCATCCTCCTCCACTCCACTCCCCAGTAGAACACAGCAGAGAACATTGTGATGTCGTCAACTTTGGAGTGACGCCCCTCTGTCTGCACTGTTCACCCTTCACCCCTATGCCACTTTTCCTGCTTGGCTTGCCCTAGCCTAGAATGAAGTCAGAGGACAAAATAGGCCTGAGGTCAGTCCGCTAACCCCCCCAAGTTGGCGAAGGGTGTGTACCGTAGAGCTCAGGATCACATTAGAGCAGAGAGTTTCAACCAGTGGTCCAGGGACCACCAGTGGTCCTTGGTAGGGTTCCAGGTGGTCCCCAGCTAAATGATGGAAAGTTGGTTGAGTTGCATGGTCAGTGTAACTCTTTGAGAGCGTAAAAATGAAACCAAATGGACCCTTACGGGTCCATTTGGTTTCATTTTACGCCCTCAAGAGTTAAAATATTCATCTGAATTAGTCCATTAGTCCAAGTCTACACAACTAGAGAAAAAGTAAAAGATGAATGGTCATTTTGTAAAAGATGAGTGGTCATCTGTCTGTTTGCCTGTTTTGTTTCTGAAATCCAGCCTGGTATTGTGGACAAAAGCAAAAGAAATCTTTAGTTTTGCGGTCTGTGGGGCTAAAATGTCATCAGATAGTGGTCCGTGACTCAAATGATGAATAAATAGTGGACCCTGGAATCAAAAAGGTTGAAAACCAATGCATTAGAGAATTGGCACAGGGTAAAATAATGGGTTGAAAATTTGTAGGATAAAGAGGGAAAAAAAGTACTGGTAGTCAGATGTTAAAAAAAGCAAAAAACCTTCCCAACTCCATTTTTTGCGGCAAAGTTATGATAACATAAGGGCACATTCAAGTAGATTATATGGCAATGAAATCATGCCAAATTCAATGACTCTCAAAGCAGGAATGCTTTAAATCAGTGGTTGCCAAACTTGAGATGGATCAGAAACCAAAAAAATCACTTAACATTTCAATTTCGGGGTAGTATCCATTGCAGTGAGGCAGTCTGCCATTTACAAAATCTGTTGCAAAATCTAAAAACGTTAACTTTGAATATATTGTTTTTAACAGAAGTGCACCACTCTGCTTTAACTAACTGTTGTTTAACATTATTATAGGAACCTCACAGCGATAACGTAAACGCATGCCAATATCTCCCAACACTGCTCCGAATGCATCCCCCTTATCTTACCTGTAGCCTAGCAACAGCCACCAGCTGCCATTAGCATGAATGTAGTTTAGATTTTCTAATCGTAAATATGAATAATTAAAGTGGTATAACGGCGGTAATAGACTCAAGGTTGTGCTATGCCTTGAGATACGGGGACTGGTATGCTGAACTATGACCTACAGCCACAGCATACTAATGGCAGTATCTCACCATATAGCCTGGCCCTGCCTGTGTGCTGTAATATCACATAACCCACTTAAACCCCATATTTACTTTGTTGCACAACACATGACAATTACCTGCATGTATGTAAGCTTATACACGTGTAGATCTGCTAATATCATTTTTTTTCACTGGTTTGAAATAAAGCTTTTCTTTCATGGGCATCATGTTTAGAATACCACATCAGGACATTCTATACCAGGGGTTTTGAATGTTCTTTAGAGACCCTTATTATTGTATAAAAAGTGCTGCAGATTAAACTTGACCATAGATATCTTTGTTTGACAGTACAGTCATCAGTGTTGTGTCGATTCTTCTTCACACATGGAAATAGCTGGAGAGAAAGACCTAAGGACAAGACGTTTGGAGAGCTATTAGTGTTTCCTAGAGATGTGCGTCCTATCCTTTTGTTTCAGACGTGTGTATGTGTACACAACTATCCATACTTGCTAAACTTGACCTTTAACTCTTGACTCTGGACCCTCTACAGTACACCAAACATTTGACCAAAAAAATATCTTCAAGCTCACAATGCTGTGAACTTGTAGAAAAACTTGTACAAAACTTGTAAACTTGTATCATCTCAGCTGGGGGTGAAAACATTCAGGATCAAAATTCAAAGGCATCAAACTTATGTTCTCTTTGATGTGTTCATTTATACAAAAGGCCTGAGAAGTAATCGAAAGAAAGAAAGCATAGAGTGGACATCTGAATTCACGCATACAATAGGACTGTCATTGGCAACTGATCACTTGCAGTGGTGTAATCTAACTATTGTAAATGCAGCTACTCAAATAGAGCAATTATTGTACTTTTGCTTCACTACAAGTATTTCAAATCTTTAGTTATTTGTTACTTCATAGATTTAATAAAATAACTGCATTAAGCACTTAAGCAAATCAGCACAAAACCTGAAAATAGCAGAGTTTATTTGAAAATAGCATTTTCAAATTATTTCTATACATTTCAGTTAAATGGGAAATAGAGTACTCCAAGTAGGTTTTGACGACAACACGTTTGTACCTTTACTGAATAGCAGACTATTACTTAACAGAGTGTTTGGATATTGTGGTATTGGCAGTGATGGGCAAGTTACTGGGAAAATGTAGTAACCTACACTACTTGTTACTCTCGAAAAAATGTAGCTAAGCTACACAACAAGCTATCCCTAGTAAATTGTAGCAAGATACACTACAAGCTACATGACAAAAGTAGCTTGATGTAGCTTGCTACATCAACACTACATATATAAAAATATATATCTCAACTTAATGTACAACTTTCTAAATAATAATCATAATAATAAAATAATATCAATAAATGTGTATTATGCATATTAGAGGGATGTATATTTTAGGTTTTCTACCCATTAAAATGGGCGGAATTTGAAAATGTGTGTGGGAAAATGTAGTAAGCTACAATCCTTGTTACTCAAAATAAGTAGTGTAGCTTTACTACAAGCTACTCGAAAATGTAGTGTAGCTTCACTACAAGCTATTCCCAGAACAAATGTAGTAAGCTACACTACAAGTTACGGGAAAATGTAGTTAAGCTATGTAGCTTAGCTACTTGTAACAAGCTACTGCCCATCACTGGGTATTGGTACTTTTACTCAAGTCACTGATTGAAGAGCTTACTCTTGTCTTTTAATGAAGAATGTATGCTAATGTAGCATGTCTCCATTTGAGGTCGTCTAATTATCAACATCGCCATAATGTGGCTTCTTTGTATTCACTCGGCAACCAGCAGCAACTGCCTGATCACCCCCAACCCAAGCACCCCCACCCCGCACCCCCCGTCAGTAGCATAGAGTAATAAAAGGATAGACCCCGAATTGGAGTGATAGCCACGCCCCTCCGATATTAATTTCAATAGAGGTCGCGTCAGTGTGAAGCACACGCAAGACTGCAGGAAGTACAATCATAATTAATCCATGTGTTTGCAACCCCTCTAATACCATATCTATGTAATTTATCCAATAATAATCTATGATTTATAGTATCAAATGCCTTTTTTAAACCTATAAATATCCCAACTGTGTATTCATTGCGATATTAATTTCAATAAAACTGTAGCAGTGTGGTGTTTTGAAGCACACTGCAAGACTGCAGGAAGTACAATTATAACTCAGCGGCTCCAGCGAGTAGAAGTTTAACCTACCCTAGCCTGGACCTCAATATTTCTGTAACACGTGAACGTCCGTCCACCTCCATTAGCGTACCGAGGGCCCACTTTTCACCACTAGGGACTGGCAGCTTCAACATTGATAGCCTTGCTGGGGGCTTGTTCAGTAGTCGTATTGCAACAGCATTTGAAATGGAACGGAAACAAGACCTCTTTCCATGAGGAAGAAACACAACTAACATACAAACGGTGGTTCTCAAAGTTTTTCACATCATGGGCTCCTAAACTAATATGCATTTGGCCAGGTACCCCCCCCCCCCCCCCAACCCACCACACATGTGAAAATATCATGTATGAGGCGCCATACCATACAAGAGTTTCATTATTTACTCATTTTTTCAACAGTAGATTCAAGTTTCTGACAGTAGATTCTAGTTTGACACTACATTCTGGTTTCTGACACTTTCTGACACTAGATTCTAGTTGCTGACACATGATTCTAGTTGCTGACACTTTCTGACACTAGCTTCTAGTTTCTGACACAAGATTCTAGTTGCTGACCCTAGATTCTAGTTTAGGACACTTTCTGACACTACTGTAGATTCTAGTTTCTGACACTAGATTCTAGCTTCTTTTTTCATCCCACGATTTTGCAACCCATTTTTCACCCAGTGCCAATTTTTAATGTGATCCAGAGCTCTACACACCCTCCACCAACCTGGGGAGACAGCGGACTGGCCTCACGGTTCCTTCAATGCATGAGGCGTCCAAGCTACCTTCTTTTTACCTGACAGGGGGGAGTTTCCCTGGTTGGACGTAGCGCGTGGAAGGAAACATTATTCCAACCAGTTCCAGTCCCCTCCATCAGGCGCCCCGGCTGGCCAGGGGGAGGCAGTTTAGAGCCCAGGATTACTGCATGTTTTTGTGAGGGTATCTACCCTAGGGGACACGGAGAGAACATGCAAACTCCACACAGTGATGCTCAACATATTTGCCCCAACTTATTTGCTCCAGAATTATCTATATTAAATATAGATAATTCTGGAGCAAATAAGTTGTTTTTTCGGATGGGGATCTGCAGCCAAATTTTGGCTGCAGATCCCCATCTGGGGATCCCCCAGAAGCAAGTATTTTCTGAAAGAATATATTCATCACATTTTTCAAAAATATCAGATCTACAAGCTCATAGCATGCAACTGAGTGGCCACTATGAGCTACAGTACAATGCTTAAAACGTACAGAATGGGTTAAAATGTTTCAACAATATTACACATTTTCCCTTATTTTATTTTTGGTCTTTTTATTATCTAGCCTACAATCGCACAGTGCATTGCATGTGACATCTACTTCTACTGTACTCACACCATCTACGTACTCACCATTTTATTTCAAATAGCCACTGTGCCGTTTATTGCAGTGATAAAAGTGATTAGAGTGACTTGAACTCATTTTACTGGGGAACTCCTGGAACATCCTCAAGGACAGACGGAGGTACCAGCCCACTTTGAGAACCACCGAGCTAACGTAATCCTTTGTGTCGGGTGTGGAAACCTCATATGTCCAAAAACAGATCATCTTCAGGATTCAAATTCAGAAATAGACTAAGTCGACAAGCTAAAAAAAAAAACGCTTACAGATCTGGCAATTGTGGAGATAAGAGGTTTCTGCCCCGACAGCGTCCACATCAGTCACCCAGTCAGTCAGTCAGCAGCCGGATGCTTCTGGAGGATCCAGGACCACCGTGAGGCAGGGCTGAGCATCCAGCGAGGAGGTCTGTCCACCCCCAGCGCAGGGGGCCGGGCTGGGGCTGACTAGGGCCTGAGGTGTGGCTGCCGGGGCAGATACTGCCGGGGCAGCCGCCGCCGGGTCCACGGCCGCAGAGGCTGGAGCCGGCAGGCGGGCCGGGCGGAGAGCTGCAGCCAGTACCCCGGGTTGTGTGTTGTTGTTGCTGTCGTTCGCGGCCGCCTTAGCGTTCTCCAGCAACAGGCGTACGCTCTGGGAGAAGACGGCGCGGGGGTCTGTCGCTGGGAGAGCAGGACAGTCGCAGCTCGCCCTCAACTCCAGAGCCTACGGACGAGACACACTGCCATTACAGAGGGGAAGACGGAGAGGACGGAGAGGACACAGAGCGGCGGCGCTACTGCAGGACGAGGATGAGAGACAGAGACGGACGGACGTGATCTTACAACAGCAGGCGCTCACAGCGGCCAGCACTCTTAAACAGACACGCAAATCTATCCGATAGAAAAAAGGTACACCAATGGTTTTCAACCTTTTTGATACCAGCGCCCACTATTTATTCAGCATTTGAGCCACTAACCACCATTTGAGGACACTTTAGCCCCACAGAACCCAAAACTAAAGATTTATTTTTGCTTTTTTCCACTATTCCAGGCTGGATTTTGGAAACAAGACGTACAGATAAAAATGACCATTCATTTTCTTCATTCTCTAGTTCTCTAGACTTGGGACCCCAAACGGACCCTTGCGGGTCCATTTGGTTTCATGTTTACGCTCTCAAAGAGTTACATCTGATTAACCAACTGTCCATCATTTAGCCTGGGGACCACCTGGAACCCTCTCAAGGACCACTGGTTGAAAACCACTGTCCTACACAGGCCCTTGCCTCGCATCGCACTTCACAATCCTCCATGACTTCTTTGCAGGATTATGAGTGTAATCTAAAAAGGAGCACGACTGGCCTCTCCGCCTCAGCTAAAGCCAGTCAGGTAGGGCAGATCTATAGAGCATTGCAGTCCCGCCCCCTTTTGTGACGTCGCCCGCGGGGCCCAGAAGCAAATTCCCCCATTCATTTTCCTCATAGACTTTTCGATAATTGATATAAAAGATGATAATGCTGCGGACAAAGCCAACTCGGGTCGTGACAAATCATGACAAACACACACTTATGGGACAATTATGACAACAAACACAAACATTGTGTTTGTTGTCACAATTTGTCGCAACCAGAGTTGGCCTTGCCCAGTCCATGAGGAAAATGAATGGGGAATTTACTTCTGGGCTGTGGGTGATGTCACCAAAGGGGTGGGACTGCGATAGCAGATATACAGGCTCGCCACATGCTGCGATGCACTTAGCTTAAAGATCTGCCGCAGGTTTCTAAATGACATGAATGCGTGGATGGTTACCATGTTGAGTGTGACACCGTGGCACCAGTAGCACCAGTTTTCCCCGCAGTCACGGCCACACACACACACACACACACACACACACACACACACAAAGATATAAACATTGCACACATGCGATATACTAGACTGATGGATCCCTTAACAGCAGTCATCCCCACTTCATTGCCTGTGGCCACAGCCTGGCATCTTCAATGACGGCTACTGGAGGTTAATCTGCCACGTAGGGATTCAGTAGGAGACATTCAGACAGCCTGCGTGCACGTGCACACGCAAGCAAGCACACACACACACACACACACCTACAGTACCTGATGGACAATTACTGGCTTACCCATCTGTTCCTATGTCCTGCTCTGACTCACTGATGAAGAGAGCAGAATGCTGTTCCAACAGTTCTACTCAGACTCAAGGTTAAACACACACACAAACCACTTATCCTCTGTTATTATCTCCCTACCTTGCATGCTTGCATAAACATGCACACGCACACACACAAACACACACACGCACGCACGGAAACTCTTAAGGAAAGTTGATTTTACAGTGATGATAGGTTCTCAGTACAGTGAGTCCAAGGGGTCCCACAGGTGGACTTTGATTGTATGCCAGCCAGGTTAGGTTTAGCTGTTTTTTTGACAATGAGCCCTTCTCAAAACTCCACCCTTTGGGGCGGAGTTTAGTCACTGACCAATGCCAGTTCAAGTAGTTTAGCAACTGTTGCTATGCAGGCCGAGCTTTCCTGGTCAAGCTTTACTTTTCTAAAAAGGTGCCCATTGGACAAGGCCGGATTGAGGAGGGACTTATTCAAGGGCTCATTGGAGCATATGATTGTACTTGATGTCACAATATGCTCACAAATCATGTTATATGTAATAGGAAAAAATACTTAAATTGCCAAAAGCCAACATGATGTAAATGTCAGATCATCATGACAGGAGAGACAGTGGAATCATTTCCTGACCACGAATGCTGGTTGCGACTGCTATAAAAAAAACTGGCCAATTGTCGTGCGACCGTTGGCAAATACCATAAATCAGTTGCGACCGTTGGGCCAACAGCCGGGAACGTTACTAACTGTCAGATGTTTTACTACTGGTCATTGGCTCAACAGCCGCGACCCTTCTTCACCGGTTACTACTAAACCTAACCATAACCCCTAAACCTAAACATAACCTCGGTAAAACTGATGCCTAAACCTACCCTTACCCCCCGACCTAATCACAACGGTCAACGATCGTGGACGGTTAAAGGGGAACTCCACCCATTTTCAACATTTTAACATGTCATCAATATACCTTAGATATGTTGTGTGGACATGATCAAAAAGTTCCCCCAATTCCGTATTTCCTAAAAATGGAGGTCTGAAAAAAAATCATTAACATGGTGAAATACACCTGATGACATCATCAAGATGGATTTCACCATGTTAATCATTTTTCTTTCAGACTGATCTTTCCTGAGAGGGTACAAATGGAACCAAATGGACCCGCTAGGGATCATTTGGTTCACATTTGTACCCTCTCAGGAAATTTTTGAAAATGTGTGGAATTCCCCTTTAAGGATCTCGGCCCTCCTGCAAGACCTTTGGGAGAGACTACTATACATGACAATAGGCATTACTAGATACAGTACAGGAAATCCCTGGCAATAGCTGTGCATTTTCCAATGTCTAGTATGCTTGAGACAGTTACCAGTGCCTTGTCATTATAATACTTATTATTCATCGAAACCGTGTGCCATTACAAGTCAACATCACCCTTACAATATGGCATAACCGACATACTGTACTATATTTGCCTGTACTATCTTTCACTCTCAATTGCGTTTGTGTGTGTGCACACGTATATGAAGTATGCACTATGCAAAGTATGCATACATAATAAGGGTACTCGGCCCATAGTGCTACTGTACCAACATGGAAACATGGTGTGCATGTGTGTGTGTGTGTGTAATATAATCAGCTACATACAGTACAGCCAACCAATTGAAGTAAGAAGATTGAGGCTTGCTTATGACATTTCTGAGACTGTTCCTGTTTTAAGACTATTTTAAATATATTGTACATCCAGTGTTGAGCAGTAACAATGACATATTACTGTAATATTATTATTAGGGGTGGGACTCGATTAAAAATTTTGATCTAATTAATTAGAGGCTCAATAATTAATTAATCTCAATTAATCTCATTTTAATCACATATTATTATTTACCTGAGAAAAGTGAGAAAGCACATTTTTGAACTGAATTTGATATTACGAGCGAAGCAATGAACTGAATGAGTGAAGCAATGAACTGAATACTAGGCCTGTGAATCTGTGAGTGTCCCACAATACAATTCAGTATCAATTTTCTGGGTCACGATTCGATCCAAAAACTAGATTTCTAGATTTTTTTAAAAAATTCTCGATTCAAAAAGATTCCCCAATTCCAAAGCTTTCCTCTTTTCTTTTTTTTCTTCTTCTTATTTACCAAATTCAAGAACAATTATATCAATTATTGTACAAAAGTCCAGTACAATAATTGACTCTGGGGCAAAATAAATAAAATACTGGTACTTGGAAGACTAGCTGGTAAGAAAGGCAGTGCCACACACAGTGCTGCTTGTTCTGGAGCATACATTTGCTAACATTTAGCAGTCATTATTATCATGCTATTTAGCGTCAGATAAACACAGTGAAGTGAACTACTCTGAACTAGGCTACTATGATCAAACCGTTCACGGAGGATGTGTTTGCCCAAAGCCCACGTCAGTTGATCATCTGAGCACGCACGGCTACAGCCAATATGAACTCGATTCCAGCTGCACTGATGAGCGCCCGTCGCCAACTCCAGTTTGTCCCTATTCAAGCCATTGAATGTCGAACACCTCAACGTCGCTCTGGTACTAGCCAGAATGCAGAAAGACTTACCCAAGCTCCCTTCTCTTCACGGGGTCAGTCCAATGGTGGCTCTTCTACATAGATTTCTACGAAACGGGGACAGTAACACTAGCTCCAACATGTTGGATGTGATTTGAGGCTCGAACTGCGGCGATGGTGGGCGAATTCTTTGTTGCATAAACTGCCTTTTTGTCCACGCTTCCATCCGTTCTTTGCTTAAATCTAAATTTGCCATCAACGGGGCCGAGTAATGCTTGCTCATCTGGTTTGTCGTTCATGTTGCGAGTTGTTTTGTTTTGTTTTTGCTGCGGGGGAAGAGGACGAGGAGACGGACGGAGCTTTAGAGTATAGACTGAGTTACGTTCACTTCATAGAGCTAGTAGACCAATGGCGATTCTTCTACATTGACTTCAACTGCAGTTTGTCCCTATTCAGGCCATTTGAACAGCGCTCAAGCGCTCAGTTTCTGACTCCTCAATGTCGTGACGCCGGGTGGACTGCCGCTTCCGTGTGCGTTAGCATATTCGGTAGGTGTGAAACGGTGATACATAGAGAAACGTTCCACTTCAATGGTGTGAATGGGCCATCAGTGACAAACGTTCCGTTCCAATGGTGGATAAAGAAAAGGTGCGAATAAATGCGTTATTTTTTATAACGCGCTATATTTTCTGTAATTAATTAGTCTCAATTAACGCGCTATGTCCCGGCCTTAATTATTATCTTTTCCAACAAAAGTACTGCAATCATATTACTCTGCCAAAATGGGTAACATGAAATATGTTACTTCGCCAAAACACGCCTCATTACTTATTACAAATGAGCTTACAGTTGTTGCATAATGTGAAAATAAAGCAGATATACAAGCCATCAACAGATAACAACAGAGTACCGTAAATGACGATGCTGTGGTGCACTGAACTTTTCTTCCACGAGGAGGAGGAAGCGGGAGCGGAACTAGGAACCAAACTGCACCGAATGGTTCGGGGTCGAGAGGCAAAAAAAAAGCAGCACTTGACTCTGATTGGCTATCCCCGGGCGATGCCTGGGGCGATATGGGTGAAATGCTCAGCTATTCTCATCTTTTCGGCCGACGTTGCCCCGCCCACTCGCCCATTCGCCTGCTATCACCAGAATCGGCGGCTCCCATAGACAAATAATGGGAGTTCAGGAAACATTGTCTGACCATCGTCCATTAAAACGTAGGGTTAAGAACTCTGAGCGGTGAGTGTGTGTAGAGTACAGTACAGTACCTTGGGCACCAGGCGGTCCAGCTGCGTGACTCTGTTGCGGTGTGAGGGGTGTGTGGACAGCCACTCTGGGATGGTGGGTTCTCCACTCAGCTTGTCTGAGAGCTCGATCTGCTGCCAGAACACTGGGCCGGCTCGCACGTCAGCGCACGCCTACGGAGGATGGACACACACACGCACGCACACACGCACACACACGCGCACACACACACGCGCACACACACGTGTGTACAGTAGCTGCAACTAAACGAGTATTTTCATAATCGATTCATCGGCCGATTATTTAACTGATTCATCAATGAATCGGATTATGACCCTTATTTAACTATCAACCTTAACCCATTTTGACCTGACATTGTAATTTCTCCAAAATGTTCGCTCTGAAAGAACATATTGAAAGATTTGCGCTGCGTTTTCACGATTTCCCCCCCAAAATAGCAGGTGTTTTTTAATAAAAGTTAAACACCAATAGCACAGTATAGAAGGGGATTCCAACCATTTTTTTTTACTTTTTTTTTCTAACAGCGTACAAATGTGAGCCATTTAATCAATTAAACAATTAATCGTTTGGCAATTCTTCGATTAATCATTACAGCATTAGCGTACAGGTATTTAGTTTTGAGATACTATTGGTCGGACAACAACGGTAACCTACCTCAAATCTGCTGCAAGCATGCAGCAGTGCATGTTCGCCAACCTGAATCCGACCGCATTTTAAAAAAAATGAAACTGCTGTAGCTCTGATATTTTCATTACTTTGGCCAACACTGCTGCTATATAAAACACATACTTCCCACCGATACACCCAAAGTGAGTTTGAAAACATGGACCAGCAACGACAATAAAACTCCCATACGGATCGGGCGAACAACACACAACAATGTGCAACAACAGCAGCAAGACTTTGGAAATTGCTGCGATAAAAGAAGGTTAGCCAATGGACACAACCACCCTAAGGACTACTATCTGTACCAAGTGGACCACTAGACCTGATGCACGAGTAAACAAAGCTGCTTCCTTACACATCCTAAATCTGAAGCTTTTTCTTTTGTATAATATTTAAATAGTCTTGAGAAGAACGTCCCAAAAGATGACTGCTATTTTGTTTCGAAAAACAATCTTTATACGGTGTTTACATAACGCTGTACTCTCCCCCGACAATACAACATCTTGGGTGATGTCCAAATTGCCTGTGCAGCTGTACTTTTTCCATCAGGTTTTTATTATAATTTGACACGTGCTTTGGCAATGTAAACATGTGTTTTCTCATGCCAATAAGGCTTCGATGAATTTAGCAGGATGTTAGTTGATTTATGAGAACTATGGATACAAGGTTTCTACCTGACACCAACTACAGGTATATACATTGTGTACAATTGTGTGCACCTATTCAGCACAAATGCACACCTACCCACCCACACATACATTGTGAACTCCAATTCCATGCAGAACAGAAGCTTGTCTGCTGAGTGTGCTTTTGGCTACAGGCCACTAGTGCACCCTAGTGGCCTGTAGAAAAACTACAGTTTTGACATGAAATCAAGTCTTGTTCTGAGACACCCAGAATTAGAATAGTATTCTACTGCTGATTGTCGCTTCAGGACTTTTCTATATTCACTTCTTAACTACTAATTGTTGCTATGCTTCCTAATTGACCGTGCATGTAGGGATATATACACCGATATGCTTTCTCTTTTGTTGTTTTAACAGCTTATGGTGTGGTGGTCGTTTGGTTGGTGGCGTGGGTGGAAGAGGGTGAGCATGATATCTATGAATGTATGAATGTGTCTGTATACATATGTGCACATGTCTGTTGTTCATGGAAACGCTCCTCCAGTTAATTTTCAACAGGACCTGCGTTTTGTGCTGAGAAGACGTGGTGCGATAAAGCAAGCGTATTTACGTGAGTGAGGTGTTGTGCGTGTGCTGCTTTTGTACGCATGCCCGCGATTAATCAGAACTGGATTCTGTTTAGCTTTTTTTGGACAGAAAACGCTGAAAATGACCTAGTGCCACGTTTATCGATCCTCGTGTGATTGCGTCCCTTGGCAGACCGATAGCAGAGCTGGCGTTGATTCAGACATTGATTGGTGCATTTATCGCTCCCCATGTGAAATGCCCTTTTTATCCTTTCAATATAAAATCTGTAATCCCCATTCCCCAAAAATGGGAACCTTCAGCATGATAAGATAATGTTATGCAACACTGATGATCCTGAGATATAGTTAGGATACCTTAGCAGCTAGCTGTAATCCAACTTGGTCAGCTTCAGACTCCAGCTTCCTGCTATAAGGACGACTGAACATCAACTGAAGCGAGGAGAGAGAGGAAGAGAGGCAGACAGAGGATGTGGTGAGAGAGAGCCGAGTATAATACTTTATACAACATATCCCTGTTCTGTATATTATCAGTTTCTCACATGATAGATGATAGAACACAAAAGATATATCATCCTCATACATACTCGTGACGTAATGGATGTTGCTACCGGGGCGGATGTAACATTTCCCAGTTGGGGGGGCAGGAGAAAATGTTATGGGGGCGGCGTCCTCGCCCGTGCCGCTTCGCGCCACAGGCGATGAAGCCGCACCCATAACATTTTCACTTACAGGACTTTGATTAGGCAAGTAAAGCACCAATAATAACATCAGTTGTTGTTGAAGCTGCAACCAGACGCGCAGCATGCATAAAGCTAAAGGTCTGACTCAGAGAGTTTTCTGTTTTCAATGATGAAATGCTGTTGGTTTATGGTGACACAACTGTAGTTAGTTAGCAGTAGTAGTAGTGTTTCAAATCATTTTAAATATAAGCACTGCGTGTGGCTGTGTCTCACCTCCACTAGTTTGTTCTGGATCCAGTGTCCCAGCGCGGCCAAGCTGTCCCGAGGACAGACAGCCCAGATGGCAGTCAACAGGATGAGAGACACGAAGTCCACCATGTGGGACAGGCTGGCCTGTTCTGCCTGGAGTGTGAGTGTGTGGGGGGAGAATATATAGATTTAGAGATTGCACCAATTTTATATTCATGAGTTTGTAGAACTACTTTTGATACCAGGGCCCCCTCTTTATTCAGCATTTGAGCCACGGACCACCATTAAATGGTGGTCCGTCTGTGGGGCTAAAATGTCATCAAATTTTGATGACATTTTAGCCCCACAGACCCCAAAACTAAAGACTTTTTTTGTTTTTGTCCACAATTCCAGGCTGGATTTTGGAAACAAAACAGTCCAACATACAGATCAAAATGACCATTAATCTTCTACATTCTCTAGTTGTATAGACTTGGGCTAATTCACATGATGAATAATTTAACTCTTGAGAGCGTAAACATGAAACATGTTTGGGTTTGGTTTGGGTTTGGTTTCATGTTTACGCTCTCAAAGAGTTACATCTGGTTAACCAACTCTCTCCATCATTTAGCTGGGGATCACCTGGAACCCTCTCAAGAACCACTGGTGGTCCCCAGACCACCGCTTGAAAACCACTTAATGCAATTAACACATGTGCGCACACTGCCTCAACCCACTGAACAATTTTCACTGGGAAAAAAACGGCAAAGCATGGTTTTACGGAGACATAGCTGTTGGCTACAAGCATTGGGGTCTTGTAAATCACCTATTTTGATAAATATTTTTTCTCAGATTAGTTTTATTTCTTAATGTTCAAATCCTGTATAGGAAAACATGGCATATTTTGGACATTGTTTGCACTGATTAATCTTGATTAAATTACTGTTGAAGCTGTGATTATTCTGATTAAATGTTTCAATCATTCAACAGCCCTAACTAAAATGTAGAGGGAGAGAAGATGTACATTTATGGTGCTTGACCAAAAAAAGGGAAAAAAGAAGAGAAAGGACTGATTCATGGTCGCTGTCGAGCATCGCCATATCTTTACATTTCATTTCTTTATAGTTTTTGGGAGAAATTAATATCCTACTTCATCATCGTTATACAAGCTCATTTTTAGCAAGGTTTGATCCCTGTTTCCCACTGATTTGTGAATGCATCATCATGACTGGGTCAATGTTGCGCAAGTATGCTGGAAAAAGGAACTTTATAAATGCACCATTTACCGTAATTAGAAGAGAGGCAAGACTTTTTGTTTTGTTTGATTGTTTAGTTTGTTTTTTGTAGATGTGAAACAGGGCAGGCAGAGGCAGACAGAGCATATCGATTGTTCCCATCTATTGCAGCAGAACTTTTTAATGGCGTAACAAGAGATTTGGGGAGGTTTTAAACAAGCAATCCAATAGAGCAAACCCATCAATGATTATTCCCCTCGTCTAATTAAAATCCTCCTCCTCCTATTGTGTTATCCTCAGAAGATGTTTTTTTAACTCTCAAATAAACTAAAAAACTTCATTAGACTATTAAAACAATAAACAATAATAATACCTGCCATCTGTGGTGAATTAATAAAGGGAGCAAAGTGTCATGGATCAGTCTCATTACAACAGAGGATTAGCCTTGTGCGTTGGGGGAGGGGGAAGTCTGTCAAAGATCTTAGGCCAGTGCATTTATGTCCTGCATAGAACACTATGAAAGATTAGGCAAAATTTTTATAACCGTTTAAAAAAGGTAAATCAAAGTTCCTGCCAATGATTCTTGACTCCTTAACAGAATAATCAATCACTGCAAAAGTTGTGGTAAATCTGTTTATCACTCCAAAAGTCATTTTAGGCTTTGTTTTATTAACAAGCTCACTAACTCACTGCACACCATCTCATGAAGTGGTGATTGCGCTACAAAACCCAGAAAACACCTCACAAACCTTACAACTATAATTGATAAATGGTATAACTTTAAATGCATGTATCTCTGAATGAGCCCTGGAAACAGTGATATGTGAAAATACAGGCTGTTTTGTCAAATGTATTAAAAAAAATGAAACACAAGTGAACACTTTAAGCTGGATATCATTCACTTTCACAAATATCATTCACTTGCACAAATTCACAGAGGATTTTCTATAAATTATTTCTTTAGTACTATTGAGCCTAATGGGAGCGAGCCTAGCTTTTCTGCCAATCTGTCAAAAAGTTAAAATCCATTGCCATGCCCCCTCCCGCTCCCTCAAGTCAAGCACTGTCAATCAACTGGATCTGCCCAAGTCTACACAAGAGAACTTGTGTAATCTGCATTCCCGATTATTGTTGTTTTTAGATATTAATAACTTTGTAAACTAGTCTTGTTTTTTTCCCTGCAATAAATTTGGTTTTATTTCTGTTTTGTAAAGCGACTTTGGGTACGTGAAAAGCACATACAATGTATCATTATTATTAAAATAAGTGAGTTGAGTTTATTACAGCTTAGAGGGCACTATGTCCACGAGGTTGTGTACTTTTTGTTTGTGTTGTAAGCCCCATAGAGGGATTTTTGTTGACCTTATACAAGAACTGCCGGATCACCTGACTGAGAGAAAACATAAATATTACTGCTGCTGAAATGATTACATTTTCACTAATAGACTACTGTATATGAGTTAGTGAATGTTGTAACCGATACAGAGACATCTCACCCACAATAATGCAGAGACAATTGGTTTTAATTTTTGGACCATAGCTCTTATATGAGATGACCTCATGTTAATCTACACACTCACAGACCTGCAAGCTTGTACAGTAGGTCTGCTGTTTTTAAATAGCTAAAGTACGCATTCCCACCCAAAATGGGTTAATTTACAACAGTAGTCCGGGGACCACCAGTGGTCCTTGAGAAAGTTCCAGGTGGTCCGCAAGCAGAGTTGCTCAACCAGATGTAACTCTTTGAGAGCGTAAACATGAAACCAAATGGACCCTTGCGGGTCCATTTGGTTTCATGTTTACGCTCTCAATAGTTAAAGGTAGGGGAAGTGATTTCACTTTTGTCAGATATCACCCAAAAATATTTTTTTTTCTGTTAAAATGCTCTATTATAAGGTGTGGAAACCACATATGGAGTTTCCCCCTCCCCCACGTTAGCAGAGGAGCTAATAAAAGTTCCCCAGGTCACCACAATTCTCCTCCAATCAGGAGAGAGCAGCAGGTTCACATAGTGTAGCTACTTTTGGGGACCCCTAGTGCACCAGGCTGGTACTACACCATGAATTTCAAATCACTTCCCCTACCTTTAAAATATTCATCTGACTAAGCCCAAGTCTACACAACTAGAGAATGTAGAAGATTAACATTTCATTCATAGTCATTTTGAGCTATTGTTTGACCGTTTTGTTCCCCAAATCCAGCCTGGTATTGTGGACAAAAGCAAAAAAAAAAAAAAAAAATCTTTAGTTTTGGGGTCTGTGGGGCTAAAATGGTTGGTCCGTGGCACAAATGCTCAAATAGTGGGCCCTGGTATGAAAAAGGTTGAAAACCCCTGATATACAAGAAAGAAAAGCATTATTTTTAGGGTGTTTGTACTCACAGCGTGTCCCATGATGGCGTGAGCCATCTCGTGTCCCAGGAGGATGGCCAGCTGGTGAACATCTGCCACTGCGTCCAGCATCCCCGTAAACACAAACACCTTCCCATTCTACACAGAAGACAGGAGAAAAGCCCTAGTTAAGGCATATATTACATGCTACATTTTGCCTTCTATAGGTTGTTAATGGAATGGCCACATATTATGACAATTATGAAAATTGCTCAACATACTATGCAAGTTAGCCATAGACATGCTGGGCACCCCCTACTCAGCATTTGTAATATAAAACCTTGATGTACTCAACATGTCTGGGTTCACATTCTGGCAAATGGATTCAGAGGTTATGAACCAGAACAGATTTTGAAATGGCAATGACAGGTATACTCAAACGCTAGGGTACAGTAATAATTATCCATACCGAATAAATATCCATATTAAGTCTAGAAGACACTCGACCTCCCAATCAAAAATGTTACTGTACTCCCCTGCTTTGTTCATCTTGAGATGAAGCTCTTGATGGCTGGTTGTAATTATTATGGGTAATTATTTGGTAAGACCAGGCCCAGGTCTGGTGGTACAGGCTTTTGCCTACACACAAAGCCCCAGACCTGATTTGCTGCCATGCAGCCAATGAGCAGACTTACACCATACCTGGCTACACCATAGCGCTTTTAGAATACCAGCCAATGATTGTTTGTTCCACATTGGTCCACTTCTGTGGTTTAAGAGGTCTTCTAGAATACTTAGGCTGGCTGGGTGAAGCGCAACACTTGGACAAGATATTCTCCACTCAGATATAGAGCAGGGGTGCCCAAAAGGTAGATTGTGATCTACCAGTAGATCACACAGGCCTGCAAGTAGATCACATGATAGTCCTCCCAGCACATGGACCGTTATACAGATCTGTAACTCTTGAGAGCTTAAAATGAAACCAAATGGACCCTTACGGGTCCATTTGGTTTCATTTTACGCTCTCAAGAGTTAAATTATATTTAAACATCTGAATTGCGTAATTTTCAAGTGTCCACGCAATTAGAAAATGGAGAATAATTGTTATTTTGACCAAAGTTTTGCCAGTTCTCTTTCCCAATTGTAGACAAAAAATGTGAAAGTTCTTAGTTTTGGTTGCACGAAACTAAACTCAAGATCACAAACTGTCAACTCAAACCTCAAATACTGTTTTCAAACATCAGTATAGTTGCACATACAAGAAAACCTTTCAATCCCCCCCTCTATTTTTATATTATAAGTGCATTGTTCTTAAACACTATGACAGTAAGTAACACCATGACCACTATTGGAAAGCTCAAACTTCTAGAGGGCCTTGAAATGGATTTTCAGTAATGGAACAATCACATTTTTCGATGTGTAGATCTTGTTCAGCCGATCATTTTTGAAAGTAGCTCTCAAGTCAAGTGAGTGTGGGCACCCCTGATATAGAGACATGATAAGCATCTGTGACTCACAGGCAGGACGAAGGCATTGCGTGTTGGATCCTGGACCACGTGGACGCTCCAGGGGACGGAGGACACTTCAGGGATGTCCTTGTTCCTCTCATACAGGTGTGTGACCAGCCGCTCCACCACCTGATGACGGGCGTCTGTCTGCGGGAGCAGGTTCTCTACGTACTCCTCCATGTACTGGAATATACACCATCATACATATGTCTTAGAATAAAACGTATGTCTAGAATAAAAATATTATTTTCCATTGTGCTGAATAATTTGTCTTGATAGAACACCAGCATAATAAAGAATAGAAGCCACAGATTTGGCCAACCTCTGGCCAAAGAAGCGTCTAAAGAAATCCATTAACATGGTAAAAATACATCTTGATGATGTCATCAAGATGTTTCACCATGTTAGTGGTTTTCTTCAGACCTCCATTTCTTGGGAACGCAGAATGGGGGAACTTTTTTTTTATCATGTCCAACCAACACCTTGAAGGTACATCAATGACAAAGTAAAATGTTGAAATGGGTGGAATTCCCCTTTAAGTTACCATTCTGTCCAGTCCACAAATGTATCATTTTTGCTATATCAAATGACATACAGGGCATCCTTAAACTCACTCTCGTGTCATGTTGTGTGTGGATAAAAACAACTAAGAAAAGAGCTGCTTGCTAATTTCCTCACCAACCTGTCCCGTCAGCCCCGCACCCCTGTATTTACGTATAATTGGAGTTACAAATTCACAATAAATTAAAATTAACAAGTAGAGTTCTAGGAATGAGTGTTTTCTAATATATATTAGAAAATATATACAGTATATTAACCTTGTTCTATGTATCCAATTACTATATCTAAGACATTGAGTCTAACTTTGACAGACTCAAATGTTGCCTGTTAGATCTATTAACTTTCCAGGTACTTTAGGTGGCAATCCAAATTAGATTATAGATTAGATTATAGCTCAGTGTTTTTTCTACTTTTTAATATTTACTTACCCATGATCACCCACATGATTGTTATCTTGCCTTGGTACAAAAAGTGTTTTTAACACTGATACTGGGTGAAACGATAACAGCTGACAGCTGTATCCAATTGTATGTAATTAAACTCATTGTATCTCATAGTGAATATACACTAAGTATAACAACTTCCTGTTGTCTTGTCACTACACAGAGGACTCTTTTAAAGTGGATTGTGTGCTGGAATAAAAGCACCAAATTTAGTATGCGGCGTCTTTTGGACATACTGATGGATTTTAGCCTACTAGCCCTTGGCAAAAATGTGGGGGGCATTAATGACAGCCTCCAATCCATAACATGAGAAGGCACAGTAAGGCAAAAATGACTCAAATTCATTCAGCTTTAAATAGCATGTGACATGTCAAACTAGGGTGGTCCATTCAGGCTGAATCACATTTCTGATCAAAGTTATGGCCGTTTTTAGCTCAAGGAGCATTTTTGGTGCAAAACTAATGCTTGGAATGATTGGAATGTATCGTTTAATATGCCATATGCATATTAAAGAATTAATTTAAGGTTTTGCCTTATTGTGCCTTCCCATGTTGGATGGAGGACATATGGATTTGTGATTCTCATTAATTTTTCCCGCATTTTTGCCAAGGGCACCAATAATTTAATAACCGACCTCATGCAAAAAAAGAACACACTTTCATCTGCAAATGCACAATCATTTCACTAACAGACTGGACTAAAACGTGTTTCTTGTGTCTTCTCATCAGACATAAATAAACAAATCATGTGAAAAAGGGACATTTCATGAGTTGCTGGCATTATCTTCTCTCTACTCCTGGTCTTACCGCCTGTGATGTCAGTGCAGCCAGCTCCATGTAGTTCTCCCTGCTGAACACCAGGAGGCGCATGCGTCCTGTCAGCGGGGACTCGTCCAGGTGGGTGAGGCAGAACAGGACCAGGGTCAGTATGAACACAGAGCCTGCAGCCACCAGGTACCAGCGGCGCTGCCAGGCTGCCTCGCGCAGAAGCTGCTGCTTGTTGGGCGGCAGAGCTGCCCACCACTTCCTGATGCTCCTGTTTGCAAGTAGGCAGACAACAAAAAATACTCTATCTTTATTTTTTTCACCCCTGTGTCAATGATGGTTTTCAACCAGTGGAGCCCTCTCAAGGGTGGTCCGTGAACCACCAGTGGTTCACGGACCACCTTGAGAGGGCTCCAGGTGGTCCTCAACTAAATGATGGGAAGTTGGTTAATCAGATATAACTCTTTTAGAGCATAAAAATGAAACCACTTGGTTTCATGTTTACAATCTCAAGAGTTAAATAAAATATTCATTGCCTGAATTAGCCCAAGTCCTACACAACGAGAGAATGTAGAAGATTAATGGTCATTTTGATCTGTTTGTTTGACTGTTTTGTTTCCCAAACGGGCGTTTGGCTCTATGGGTGTTAATACAGTGCCATTCCTCCTTTTTCTCATTTTTGGACCAAGCAACCATAATAGGTTCTTATATGAAGGCCACACTTGTGTTTTTATTGAGAGACACTGCCCATAATAATATTCTAGAGAGCGAAATAAATATTTCTTTTTCAGATGTGCCAAGCTGTCACATGTTTTATCTACAAAATCCATCTTAACTACCTGGATTTGTTTTCATGCCCTTGTACTTTAGCTATTGAGAAATAATAAAATCAGATCGACAAGCTCATAGTGCGCCACCCGAGTGGCACGCTATGAACTTGTAGATCTGATTTTTTTTTTTTTGAAAAAATGTGAAAATGTGGCACAAATCTTGAATATTCTACAGTGAGCATTTTGCTTCTGGGTCCCTGCATGGAACTACATATTTTCAGGTGGTCGCCGGGTCATATACAGATGATTATGTAGGTCCTTGACATTAATTATTTAGGACCACTAACCTAGAGTTTTTTCAGAAAACTGTCATTACTTAAGTTAGAACACAATTGTTCTCAGGTCAAATGGGTTTAATTTGGTGCAGATTTGAAAAAGAAAAAAGTTTCCTTCCTTTTGGCTTTAACCATTGTTCACATTAGATCGGTGGTTTTCAACCTTTGTGATATCAGGGCCCACTATTTATTCAGCATTTGAGCTACAGACGACCATTTGATGACATTTTGGCCTCCACAATACTAGGCTACATTTTGGAAACAAAACAGTCAAACATACAGATCAAAATTATCATTAATATACACTTAGTAGTAGCAGTAATACACACTTGCATGTGTCTTACCTTCCAAGTATTACAGCCATGATCTTCTGCACTGGTTTAAGCACCAACCATATTAGGGGCATAGGAATAGCCCTCAGTGGGCCTGACGTGTGGAACTGGTATCCACACTGTGTTGGAAGAGGGCAACGAGGCTTTGATGGAAAGAAAACCGCCCCCGAAGTCTTAACAGAGAACACACGTCCTCGACAACGAGTGTTGGAGGAGTTAAGTTCAACAACGTTGGCAGGTCTTTGACAGCATATCCTCGTCAGTTCTTTTGAAAAGGAGATCAGTGGTGTACTCCCCAGGTAGCTTCGCGGTGTCAGTGGTGTTGACAGAAGAGGAGAACAGAAGCGTCTGCTCCTGACCAGACGAGCACAGAGCAGTTCCATTGTTACGACGTAAACTTGTTCCCAGTTGTCCACGCAGTCATTGATCTGACGAAGAGATGCACACATACATTGAGAACAATGCAACAACATATCTTGAACTTTCAGTATATCTGTTAAAAAAGCCAAACAGGAACGCATCCGTGTCACTTTCGATTTAACCCATATTTATTACATTGGCTAGTCAAAAATATCAGAATACCATCATGAAGACCATCTGCTGTTTTTGAGGAAAATGTGTGCCTATACTTGAATATAGTATATATATATATATATATATATATATATATATATATATATATATATATATATATATATATATATATATATATATATATATATATATATATATATATACATATTTTTTTTAACTTAAAACTTTGTTTCTGGGTGGAACTAAACATTTGCAGTTCGGGGGTCAGGGGGTCAAAAACATCACATATCATCTTGGGGGTCCTTGACATGCAAAGGTTTGAGAATGATTGCGATATAATAAAAAAAACATCTTAAAGTGTTCAGAATAAGCAATACAGCGGCTGTGGCTCAGGAGGTAGAGCAGGTCGATCCAAGGGTCGCGGGTTCAAATCCCGGCTCCTCCTGTCTACATGTCGAAGTGTCCTTGGGCAAGGCACTGAAGCGCACCTTGCCTCAGTGGTGTGAAGATGTGGGAATTGAGAACGCTGAGCGTTCATGACTGTTCACCGCTTCACCTCCCAATGTATGAATGAATGGACCATAGTAAATCGCTTTGAGTCTACACGTCGTGCGTAGAAAAGCACTATAAAATGCAATGACCCATTGTAATGTAACCTCAGATCCAGATTGTTGGGGTAATCAGCAGACCTGTACGTGCTCAGAACCTCACGTAACGAAAACCCCCAGTAAATGGTTCCAAGAACAATGTCAGCATACAGTCTTTAACCATTTGTAACTCAAGTACTTTATACTTGTGTTACAGCCAACCCATTTTAACACTCATAGGACATAGGTCAACACATGGACAGTCACAACATGAAACCCCCAATCCAATCAAAAATTGAAAATAAACAGGAGTAGCAAAGATAGCAACAGGTCAACAAGTCAGCTGCTACCATTTCTTGAGGTCATAGTACATTCTAATGGAGCTCTTTGTTTTGAAAAGAATGCAGATTCTAATCAGAAGTAACAACCTGGGTTCACAGACCCTTGCCTCAAAGCATTCAACCACCCAGGATAATAAACATCATTAACTGAATATAAATAAGAGCTGTCTTAATGCTTAGCGGGTTCTTTATGAGATCAACCCTTGCCACAAATGTCACATTTATATTTTCCCTCGACAAGACTATCATAGTATATTTATCAATTTATTTAGTCTACTTGCCAGATCATAGAACACTCTAGTGAATCCAGGAATTTTGAGCACACAGAGGCTTCAGAAATGTTGTTGGGTCCTCAGCTAACTTGAATATGCAATTTTCATAATTGCCATAATATGTCACCATACCATTAACAACCTATAGAGGGCAAAAAGATCAAAATGTCATCATGCTTTATGTAGCATGTAATTTGTGTCTAACTAGGATGCTTTCATGATGCTGAACCCATTTCAAGAATCCATGGCTGAAGACGGCCATAGCACTTGTGCGGCTTGTGCCGACTATTAGCCCATTTTTGAAGACTGGTATTGTCATTTTTAGACTGTTTTGAGCAAAACGAATGTTGGAATGGATTCAGAATGGATGGAAACCTCATGAATGGGGAAATGAAAATTGCTCAATATGCATTATGGAAGTTATCAACCAGCAGTTTCTACATGCTGGGGACCCCCCTAGCCCTGCATGTCTTTTAATCCTGGACAGGATTAAAAGACATGCAGGGCTAGGGACCCCCTACTCAAATTTCTGACATAAAACGTTGGTGTAATCAAAATGCCGGGGTCACATTGTGGCAAATGGTCTAATTTGCATATGTCAAAAACGAAAGTAAAAGACAAACTCATAAAACAATCCATTGTTCTTTTGGTTATGATAGTGGTCAAACTTACAGTGAATGAACCTTCGAGACAAGTTGACAACGATAAGTCACGTTCTGTGCTGGATCAAGCATTAAAGGGGAATTCCACCCATTTTCAAAATTTTCCTGAGAGGGTACAAATGGAACCAAATGGACCCTAGCGGGTCCATTTGGTTCCATTTGTACCCTCTCAGGAAAAAGGGGTCTGAAAGAAAAATCATTAACATGGTGAAATACATCTTGTCAGCAGATGTATTTCACCATGTTAATGATTTTTTTTCAGACCTCCATTCTTAGGAAATACATGAATTGGGGTAACTTTTTTTTTTATCATATCCACAAAACATCTCTAAGGTATATTAATGACATATTAAAATGTTGAAAAGGGGTGGAGGTCCCCTTCAAATCAATGTCCTTGCTACCACCAGGCTACTGCTGTGCTAAAGTTGCTGTCAGTGTGTTTTGAAGTTATTGGTAGCAGGTGTTAACAACAGTAATGTTAAAATCACCTTTGTATTCTAGAGCTTTCTTTGAGATAGACGCCGAGCTGCTGCCCTGTCCATGATGACACCCCACCAGTCCATGTCGTCCGTTGTAAAGTTTAATTAAAACACAACCTTGGCCGTTTGCTTCACGGTTTGCTGCTCTGCAAGTTGTTGTCAAGATTGCAAAACATACAGCAGCCATAAAGCTGGCGCGTGTTCCCTCGATTTCAGTCCCTGGGAAACAACACGCAACAAGCAAGGTTCCGACCGAGGCAACAGGGCAACGCTGGCGTGCAAAATATCACACACACACACACACACACACACACACACACACACACCCTCGCTCTCCCCCCCTCCATCTCTCTTTCTCCCCCCCTCCATTTCCCTGCTCTCTCCATCTCTCTGTCTCTGTCTCTGTCTCTCTCTCTTCCCCCCCCTCCACTGTAGAGTGTGTGCATGTGCACATCTTGTTACCGGGGGGACTGCTGGAGGCTTTTCCAAATCTCCCAAATCACTAAATGCTTCTTTAAATTTACACTCACTCAGTTACTCACCCCCCCCTCTCCCCTCTCCCTTTCTCTCTGGCTTTCTCTCCCCCCCCCTCTCTCTCGACCTCCAGCTCTCTCTCTCCCCCTCCATCACTCTCTCTCTTCCCCTCCACCACAGTAGAGTGTGTGCATGTGCAAATCTCCCCAAATCACTACATGCTCATTTAAATATCAATTTGGTTTGAACGATTTGGTATTTCGACATTATTGTAGAATTTGCTAAAATAGCAAAAATGTGTGTGTGTGCGTGTGTGTGCTGCGTACAGTGTATCACCACATTCAGAAATTCCGCTGTACTCAAGAAAAACTGAGATGACCATCAAACCACATCCTGTAACTGCGCTAAGTTCATGTAGGATACTTATACTTTATGATACTTCAACTCCTCACAACACAACAGTTTCTGAGTTTGTAGATTGACTAGGCTTAACAGAGGTTTAACAGACGTTGCATTAACTGCATTAATTAAATATTTGAATACAGGATTTCAACTCATCACGCCAGAGGATTTCTAGATTGTAGTAAAACTACTTTTCCAGTACAAAATGGGAGTATTTCTTCCACCACTGACGATGACGATGAGTAAAAAAAAAACTTATTTTCCTCTTTCCTGAAATGCTATCATGAGGTTTCAGTTTCACACAGCAGGGTAGAATGACTTATTGCGACCTCTTCTCGCTCTATCTCAACACAGGTGAGTTAATTCACTACACACTCATAAGAAACAAAATTAAATATTTCATTATGAATACTGGATAATAAACCCCCCTATTGCCCAATACATCGATAAATTAATCGTATAGTTTAAGATTTCTTTCAGATAAAAAAATCTCACCTGTGTGTAGTGAGCGGCACTCTTATCATCATACATAGTCATGCGGTATATATTCTTATTCAGCCAATCACAACTTACATCCATATCTTCGTCTTCAATGTTTGTATTTACGTAATGGCATTGGAATTCAGCATGTGTGTTAGAAGGACGTTTACACCTTCGAAACAGGAAACATAGGTAGGGGGAAATAGACATTTTTAGTGACTAGTGACTAATTTCAGTGCAGTCCCTCATTTCCAAGACGTTTTAGGTGTCCCACAAATTGAGCCCCCTGTCACACATTATTTGTGACTGACAAGCATCAGTGTTCAAATCCCTTAATATTTGGCTTTCTGTTCTCTTTTCCAGCTGTAGATGTGTTTTAAGTCTGTTAAAATTACCTGAGAAGTATTTCTGCGCTCACCCCATCAACAATAGTTGATCTACAAGCTCAAAAACATGTCTACAAGCTCCAAACACGTTCCAGTGCGATGCATTTTGAGCTTGCAGATCAACTATTTTTGCTATATTTGAATTGAATTCCTGATTTCTCCTTAATCTTTTATTCCTGAATAAAAGATTAAAATGTTAATAATTTGCTAAGCCTGTTTTGTCCCGTAGTGTTTTCCCACTTGTCCCACTCATGCAATACTTCTGTCCCTCAAATAAACAGTTTGGATCTGGCTACACTTGAGTGAATCCCGCCATGCCTACCCACTTGCAACTTTGTTTTTTCAACCAAGGTTGATGTTTTAGGTTGTCAATAGACAAAGTAAAAGATGGCTGTTATTCCTTTCCTTTTCAAGCACAAAATGTTGGACCTCATTTTAACTTTGTTCAGTCTCCCAGGGCAGGCAAGAGCCACCCCCCACCCCCTGCTACAACTCATAAACTCATAAATTGTCTCTTCTCTAAATACAAGAGAAAACCATGATAGTCTCTTATGACATTGTTGTATCCACAATTCCATGTCCTTTCCTATAACAGAACGAATGGTTCAGCCATGGCGAACAGTGACAGTGACTACCAAGACTTTCTCGCTCTAGATGGCACCACGGATGACCCCAACACTCTGGTGGACGGTTTCGTCCCATACTGCTCCAAGAGAAACATCAACCGCTTCGTCCCCGTCTTCTACTATCTCAACTTCGTCCTCAGTTACGTTGGCAACGGGCTGGTTCTCATCGTCATCTGCAAATTTGGTAAGCTCCACAATGTGAGAAACATCTTCCTCCTCAATCTGGTCTTCTCAAACCTCCTGTTCGCCTCCAGCCTTCCTTTCTGGGCCGCCTACCATTTGGACGAGTGGATCTTTGGCGTGGCCATGTGCAAGATGGTCAGCAGCGCCTACGTGGTGGGCTACTACAGCTCCATCCTCTTCCTGACACTCATGACGCTTGACCGATATCTGGCCGTGGTGCACTCTGTGTGCACCAAGGGCCGGAAGAAGATCTATGCCGTCGGCATGTCTGTGGCGGTCTGGTGCGTCAGCGTTCTGGCCAGTCTCAGAAAACTCTTTATCACAAACATAAGGGAGGACCAGGAAGATGGTCTGATATGTGAGGAAACGGGATATGATGTGGATGTCATGAACTATTGGCGCCAGATCAGCTACTATCTACAGTTCTTCGCCTTCTTCTTGCTGCCGTTCCTCGTGCTGATGTTCTGCTACGTCAGTATCACTGTCCGCATCCTCAGCACCCGCATGAAGGAGAAGTGCCGCTCCGTCAGGCTCATCTTCATCATCGTCTTCATCTATTTTGCCTGCTGGACGCCCTTTAACACCGTCATCCTCCTGATGGCCATTAAACTCTCTTCTGCTCATGACGGCAACGACACCAACTCATGTGCCGAGTTGGAAACACTGCAAAAGGCCCTGGACGTGACACGCTGTGTGGCGTACCTGTACTGCTGCATCAGCCCCGTGTTCTACACCTTTGTGGGTAAGAAGGTAAGAGGAAGTTCCAGAGCCAATTCAAGAGACCGCTGGCCAAGATGCGCCTGTCTGAGACGACGCGTATGAGCCTCACCAGCACCACCTCACATAGAACAGCTCAGACCAAATAATGACTGGAGATGCCACCACAGAAATTCTAAATGAAGCGTGATATTCTGTGTTGGGATAATCAGGTGAAATTCAATCCGGGAAAGTGTCCATGTCATTTTACACTTTGATAACTTCATGTTACTGTACCTGGAATTGGTACTATGTGTGTTTTGATTCTGATCAATACTGGCAGCGTGTGTATAATGGAACTCCATGACATGGACTATATGCACTACTATGTACTATTGTCCATGTACAATTTTTCTAAACGTAAACATCGGGCCGATGCTTAGCCCTAACCTTAACCGCAGAGCCGGACAATATACTGCCTCCGAAGTGAAAAGTATCAATACTATATTCAAAAACTCTTTTTTATGAGTACTAATAATATCAAAAGTACTTGTACATTCTACAGGATATCATATAATATATATTATGTATTAAAGCCTGTAGCTCAGCTATTTTCACATCCCCAAACAGGCTGCGTCTGTCAATGATTAATGTATGTTTTCCATTAGCCTGATACCATACTAATTTGTCGTTGGCAACATAAACGTTCAATATGAACGTTAAAGTTTACACTTCCAAATTACTTTAATGTTCATATTGAACGTTTATGTTGCCAACGACAAATTAGTATGGTACCACGCTAGTTTTCTACAATACCATGGACCTTTTGAAATACAAAATAATCGACCTACCTTCCTACCTCAAGTCTACCTACAGTAGCTAGATCTCATTGCCACCTAAACCCACCACCCGCCTGCTCCCTGCCCCTCACCCCAACCTCCAGACCATGTCTAACCGGGTCTTTTGCTACCCAGCCCCACATCTTTGAAATTCTCTTGCATTGTACTTGAGAGTACCACAGACTTAGTACATGGGCCAACACCCCAGATAGGACATATCGGTATCACCTGAGGCGGCAAATTCTAGTTGTGATTTTTTTGTTCCTATACATCCCTAGATTAGGTTTTGATATGATAGACATTTCTGACTGGTAGCTTTATAGTAGTTATCACCTCAAACCCCCCCTTTGGGTATATGGCTCTGGCAAAATTGTATAAAGGCATATATTAATTCGCTAAAATTACATAAATTAACTTGGTAGTCTAAAATTTGTCATGGAGTATCCTGACACATAGGGGTAACTGGTAGAATAGGATTTTGGTGATTACTACCACTGTATTGTTAAATATGACCTGCTTCATCCCAGGAAACACAAAAAAATATACTGTCCGCCTAAAAAATAACAACAAAGATGGTTATTTACCAGCACATTATGGTGACTACCACATCCTCACTTGTATATAAAAAACATCCCCTGCCCCTAAGCTTCAATTTGACTCCAAGATTACCTTTCTATCTTGAAAATGATGCTTTCTGTAGCCAGAATTCTGCACTATACCTCAAATCTGTGAAATAGTATATTCAGTCAATATCAGCTATACATATGGAATAAACAAATCAATGACTGGGTATGAACCGGATACACATTGTGGAATATTTCTTACTTGAATGAGCCATGATAAAAAGTTGTCAGAATGTCCCAACTATCATTTTTATGAAAATAAGTGTTGCAATTATATAATTAAATGCAATAAATTGGGTGTCTGTATAATTTTGAGGGTCAAGGATCTCAGTGCAACTATTCCTAAAATTAATGACATGTGCCCGTAGCATGCTGGTATTTTCTCAAGTGCCAATAACAAATTGCATATATTGTTAAGTATACTGTTAAGTAACTTTACAAATAACTGCTGACTGTGTGCCATGGGTTCAACCCCAGAGCCCTTTGCTGCCCCCCCTCCCTTATCAAACAATAAAGGCAAAATCCCTGCAAAAACACCTTTAAAAAAAGTTAGTCCACACTTTTGAAACCCATATCTTATAACCTAGCGTTAGTTATCTAATGCAGGGATATCAAACTCAAATAAACAGTGGGGCAGAATAGAAGAATTGGTACAAGTCAAGGGGCGGGGTTTCAACGCACGGGCAACTGATTACGAGGACGATGACCCAGGAAAACACATAAGAATCCTTAAAAAATGTTCTGTTTCCTATTCTATGATCCTCACCAAGCACTGCTTTCATAGTAAAATGAGAAAGGAAATCAATTGTTGCAAAAGTAAAACATTTTGCTGCATTATTTTTTAATCATGATGTGTGCAATTTGGCAGTTCTAATAGTAATTAAATATCATCCTGTGGGCTGAAGATAATTCTTTCAAGGGCCTGAGTTGGCCCCCAGACCAAAAACCTCTCAGACCAAAACCTGTTTTTGGTCGGAGAGGCTTTTTTCCCATAAAGAATATATTTTGTCCACAATTCCATGCTGTATAGATGTTGGTAGTGCTACTACCATAGGAAAGATAACAGTTGTCTTTGCTTTCATTTTACACTCAAGAGTTACCGGTAAATATCTATCCAACATCAACTCGGCATTATTTTGCTTGGGAGACCAACTGGAACCCACTCAAGGACCACTGAAGGTCTCCGGTCCACTGGTTGAAACCCATGCTTTATAGGACATACAGTATAACTAGAATGAATGCAATTTTGCAATTGCAAAGTAGGGTTGCTCCAATGATATTGTAATTTTCTAGGTTCATTCATTGAACCCTGTGGAGTAGAGCAACATACGGTACACATTCTCAGCCGATACATACAGTACACCCTAATGACCAATTTTGTTTTAGTTACGTCATCTAGAACAATGGTTTCTCCTAGGCTGGAAGTTTACAAAATAAATATTAGAAAAAAGTTTACAGCCATCACATTAACAGTAGTGGGGTTCCCCTAGAAAAAAGTTTACAGCCATCACATTAACAGTAGTGGGGTTCCCCTAGAAAAAAGTTTACAGCCATCACATTAACAGTAGTGGGGTTCCCCTAGAAAAAAGTTTACAGCCATCACATTAACAGTAGTGGGGTTCCCCTAGAAAAAAAGTTTAGAGCCATCACAATAACAGTAGTGGGGTTCCCCTTAGCAACTCCACTAATAAAATTGCAATAAAACAAAAAACATCCTCACTATCGTATAGGCCAGTTCAAAACACACACATTCCATTACAGTATTCTGCCCTGTACACACTCACAGGCAAACATCAAAAATATGTAAGCAACAGTGTACAGTGACCACTAGCTTGCACAATGCAGAAAAAATGCAGTCACAGTCATTGTGTTCATACAACTCGAGTCTTTGTCTTCTTGTCCATGCTCTCCAGTGACAAGGAGATCCACCAGTGAGGTTGGTAGAACTGTACTGCAGAACCACACTGTATTCATACCCCTAATGGTTTTCACTTATCCCTGCCATTCATCACAGGTTTCATCACAATACTCAGCTTGTTCGCAACAAGCTGATGCTCTATTCTATAGTCTTGCCAAGCCATGTGACCCATATGGCCTATCTCCTGTTGCTGTATTGTGAGGCAACTATATATACCACACACTCCCTGGACATGACTAGTATGTCATTGCGGCCCTAGTCGAACCTTTTTGAGATCAAACCCCGACCTTCCAGTTTCAGGACCGACACCAACTGAGCTGTTGAGAATGCACGGCCCCTTACGGGTGTGCAATTCTGAGAGTGTACAAAATGGAACCAAATGGAAGCATTGCTCCTTGAAATGAAAACATTTTTAGAACCTCTGTGCTACACTATCTGAAGCAGCTACCTAATTAGTATAAGTGGAACAGTTCATCTTTCTGAGACTATAGGTAGATACCGTCCTTGAGCAAGACACTGACTGAACCCCTAATTGTTCCTGATATGCTGGTTGGTCCCTTGCATTTTTTCATCTCTGATCAGTGTATGAATCTGTTGTGAATCTGTGGGTGAATGCATTGCACAATCTATGTGAAGTCACTATATACGGTAAATGCACCAGTTATCTGCTGTATGAGTCGAAATTAAGTTTTCAGTGGACAAACCCTCCATGTTCAATTCCAGTCACCTGGTTGTCCATACACCTGGCCAGCTCATTGGTGATTTGAGCTCCTGCATCTTTCTTGAGTACATCCAACTATGTAGGACATAATTTGTTTGGAGCCTGTGTGATGGTCCCCACAGGGGTTTGGACTGTGTCCTGTTTTATTCCAATGGCTGCTATTTTCTGTCTCACCCTTGGTATTCCCTCACCCATGGTCTTGTTGGTCTACAGACTTCTTCGGGGTTGCCTTCATTGTCCAGCATTCATTGCCATATAAAAGACTACCATTGTACGGAAGAAGCTGAGTTTGATTTGACAGGGAGGTTAGGGTTCCATACACTGGCCATGCCGTTCAGGGTCTTCAATGCGAGTGCCTTCCTCACTTTCTTAGCCCTTTCTTAGCACAGTGCCTCCTATTGCTGTCAGGTGGATGTTCCAGTGACAAGAAAAACACTTTTAAATCATGATAGCAGTGTCCCATTCAGTTTAAATTCCTTCCTGAAATAACTGCTCCACCACCAAATAATACCAGCTACTTCAGGAATTATAGGCCACACCCACTTAATCAACCATTTTTTTGGACACAGGTTTGTTTAATCTAAAATAAGGAATGTCCAAAAAGAGATCTGAATGTGCTATTGAGTGTAAGAGTTCTCTTTGGAATTAATGAAAACGCCTATAGAGAAAAATAACAAAATGCCCCAAAAATATAAAAAGCTACTCCTATGGAAGGTCTATCATATTTTAATTTACTTATATTGACCCTATACACATTTTAGAGTAGGTAAGGTTTTGCCGCCCCAAGTGATACCGACATCCTGTCTGGCCTATGGACTAACTACTGATGCTTTTAAAAATGTGTTTTTAACTTTTAAAGAATCTGTGCTGATATGTGTTTTCGAATCCATCTGTTGTTTATGCTGTTTTCTTTCTTCTTTTGTTTCCCATGCTTTTAACACTGTACGCAGAAGGTTAAGTGTTTTATAAATACAACATAATTATTATTAAAGTTACTTTTTCTTAAATACCTCAACATTGTACTTGAGTAAATATACTTGAGTGAATGTCCACCACTAATGGACACCTACCGTGTTCTGCAGTCTCTGGACTAGCTGGTACACAGGTACACCTCCAGGATGTCCTTTGGCTCCTTGAACCCTAGAGACAGTTATAAACTGTTTGCTGTACATGGGGCAGAAACAAACAGCCAACATCAATGTAATCCAAAATGAGAACTTTACTCCAATGATGAATATTTTAACTCTTGAGAGTGTGAAAATGAAACCAAATGGACCCGCAAGGGTCTATTTGGTTTCTATTTTTACATTCTCAAGAGTTACATCTGGTTAACCAACTTTCCATCATTTATCCTGGGGACCACCTGGAACCCTCTCAAGGACCACTGGTGGTCCCTGGACCACCTGTTGAAAACCCCTGCAATAGACCTTTCAGCATGCCCCGCACTTCTAGGATCCAATCCAATGTCCTCATTAGTATTATGGTGTCTTGAAATTATTTAGTATTGTTATCTGCAAATCAAAGACGTTATAGTACTCCAAAATATAATAAATGTTTTTATTATTTTTTATGTCAGGTTAAAAGAGGTATCGCTCTAAAATAAGGGAGCTACTAATTCTTTAACCCAAAAACATTATTAGACAAAAAATGCATACATACCATTTGCTGAAACTTGCTGAACAGCATCACTAAATGCTTCTTAATATGTTGAATCTAGAGTTGCAACGCCAGCCATTTGACACACATATTCAAAGAGGAATAATATCAATTATGGTAATACACAACATTATACTCACCAATATTGCAACTGTTTGGAAAGCTCGAATTATCCTTTTTCTGTCTAAGTTTGTTTCATAAATATCCACAGTAGGCATGTTATTTATGGACTTTCTGTCAATACATTCCATGGAGGTGATTTGAGTTTTTCTAAATGTTTGGAAGAGCAAAACAGGTAGAGCTTGTACTACCTGTTTTGAGAATGCACATAATGCAGCTGGAAGTTACATTCTTGAAAGCGAGTGCTTCCCTAATGTACTGTAACTTAACATGTCTATAGTGGATTTGTATGATAATTCAAGCTTTTCATACATCTACACTGTTGGTGAGTTTGATGATGTTATAATACAAGCAGAGGTTGCATAGATTCAACATACTGTATATGTAAAAACAAATATATTGTTGCAAATACATACCTTGAAAACAATGCAATACAGTACAGGCAAAGGGATATTTCACTTTCAGAAAAAAACTTTTGGTCATTTTATCATCCACTCAGGCTTATGTGGACACCCCAGACAGCTTTTAAGTTGCACAATTCAGTATTTCGATATTTGACATTCATTTTAGCTGCCCTGTCCCCTCCCTATTCAAACCCATAACTTAAAACTCAATTTTAACCATGGTAGATTAATCAAAAACAAATATATTTTCATGCGAGTACGTTTTCATTTATTTATAAAATATTGTTTCATTCTTTGTTACTCTCTGGTGTGCATAAATGAAAATATTAGATTCAATTCCACGCCCCCTCACATATTAGGAGGACAATAATAAGTCGCCGGAAAATTGGCTGTTTTCGATTAATCTATCCTTGGTTAAAATTGAGTTTTAGTTTAGTTTTGAACAGGGAGTGGGCAGTGCAGCTAAAATTAATCTGTAATAAAACTAGATCAGCACTCGGAGTACAAACTTGGGGCACAAGTTAAAGGGGAATTCCACCCATTTTCAAAATTTTCCTGAGAGGATACAAATGTGAACCAAATGGACCCTAGCGGGTCCATTTGGTTCCATTTGTACCCTCTCAGGAAAAAGGGGTCTGAAAGAAAAATCATTAACATGTTGAAATACATCTTGATGGTGTCATCAGATGTATTTCAGCATGTTAATGATTTTTTTCAGACCTCCATTTTTAGGAGATACGGAATTGGGGGAACTTTTTTTATCATGTCCACACAACATCTCTAAGGTATATTAATGACATATTAAAATGTTGAAAATGGGTGGAGTTCCCCTTTAAGCGACCGGTTCGTGGTCGTTGGTCGCCAACCGTCCCTCTAAGTACTCCAATTGGCCGGTTTAGGTGATGGCATAATGTCGTACTTTCTCTGAGCTCGCTCGCTCCACTCCACGCAAGTAATGAATAAAATAAAATGGCCAAAAGTTTTACATTTGGTCATGTAACTACAGCACGTGAACTTGTATATCAAGGTGTAATCATAGTAAATAATCGTGTCCTGTCAACAACACAGAGCCTAGATGCAACACTGGACTGTCCTCCCTCTCAGAGTGTGTGGTGTGTCCTGTGGGTTCTACGTCCCACCCTGCTCCCCCAACAGAACCCCCGTCACAGTCCCCTCCCTCGCTTCTGTCCATGTCCATGATGGAGTGATCAAAGGGGAAGTCCTCAGACTCCATCGGTCCAGAGGGAAGGTTTAAAGCTCCTCCCTCCTCCTCCTCCTGCTGGCCGGCTGGTCGCTGGATGATAAAGTTACACTGGAAAAGGTCCTGGATCTGGGTGAGGAAGGGGTCCCCCTCCCCCTCCGGCAGGGGCTCTAGGTAGCGGGCCAAAGATGACAGCATCTGGGAGTGGATTGGTGGAAAAGAGAATTGGTGTGAAAATAGGACACTAACGTCATCACTGAAAAATTATGTCTGTTTTGAATATATTTCATACTATTTATTTGCGTGAGCAGAGCATGGCGCTAGTACAGTGATTGGTTTGCGGTCGTCGTAAAATAGTTCAAGAAGGCAAAGAAGTTAAAGGGGAATTCCACCCATTTTCAACATGTTTTCTGAGAGCATACAAATGCAACCAAATTCCATTTGTACGCTCTCAGAAAAAAGAAGCATCTAAAGAAATCCATCAACATGGTGAAAATACATCTTGATGATGTCATCAAGATGTTTCACCATGTTAGTGATTTTCTTCAGACCTCCATTTCTTGGGAACACGGAATGGGGGAACTTTTTTTTATCATGTCCACTCAGCACCTCTAGGGTATACTAATGACATATTAGAATGTTGAAAATGGGTGGAGTTCCCCTTTAAGGGATGAGAGGTTTAGCGGTGACAAAAAACTACGCCACTGAGTTCACTGGAAGGCCACTGGAAGACAGAGACAGGACTGACCTTCTCTAAGCAGGTGAGATGAGAGTCCCTTCTGAAGAACCTGTCCATCTGCACACACCTGATAACACAACATAAGCATATACTCTAGCGGTTCTCACACATTTAACATCTCAATATGCAATATTTTACACTGTAAAATCTTGGCAATATAACTGACAATATACAAATTGACCTAAAAAGGGCCCACGGGTTTTTAGAATGCATAGAGACTATGCACACAACATCATCATCATCATACAGTATCTGGACGTTATGCCTATACTGAGTGGAAAAAAACTACTTTCTGGCCTTGACAACCCAAACAGAAAAGCCCTATCTGTTTGCATTAATCAACGTTAAAAACTCACTTTGGCGGTCACTTAATGCATTCACATACCCTCTAAAGTTTACTTTAGACCAGTGGTTTTTAACCGTTTTCATACCAGGGCCCATTATTTATTCTGCATGTACGACCATTTGACGTTGAGTTTTTTAGCCTCTGACCCCAAAATAATGATTCAAATTTGTGTCCACAATGCAGGAGATAACCTGGCAAAATGTTGGTCAAATTAAAAATTCTTCTACATTTTCTAATTGTGTACATTCTTGAAAATTAAGTAAGTCAGATGTTTAAATATAATTTAAACCAGATGGACCCTTACGGGTCCTAGCCAAAAGGAAACAGAAAGCAAAAAAAGTTCCTATGTGAAGTACGCTGAGTAGGTATGCTGCGTGTTTTGAGTGTCTCTGTCTCACCCTGGAGCCTGGGAGTACTTGGTGATGATCCACTCTGCTCTCCTCATCAGCTGACTCCAGTCTGGGATGTCCTCAGAGGACAGGAAGTCAAACCTGTACGGCAGCTCTGGGGACCACCAGACAAGCACACAACTCAGGACGCCATCTGTTTAATGTCTGTTAAACTACATGCATCGATTATAAAAACTAGAACAGAAATTTCGATTGCTTTCGATTTCGATTGCTTGACTTGTTCTATGATGAAGCTATCACGGCTGTTGGAAGTGACATTGATAAATAATACAAAGAGGATTAAATTACACCATTTACAGCGCCTCCGGTAACCCGGAAAAGTGGAAAAGGCTGATCTCTCTGTTAAGTGGAATATTCTTCAGGAACGGCGTTTTTACATCGGAAAGCCACGGCGGCAAGCCTTTTGGGCTGCAGTTGCTTAAATACGTGGCACGAGTCCTGAAAAAGTTCCCGTTGGCGCACCCCCGCCCGACGTGTTAACGCCGACTTCATTAGCGGAATGGATCCGCGGCCAGCTACGCTTCCTCCTCGATACCGTTCTACCCTCCCTGGAGACCGGCGCGAGTAACGGCGGTCGCCGCAGGAAAGTGAACCGGAGTAAACTGGCTCACCTCTGGCTGCATAGGAGATCTAAGGCGATCCAAATCATCCTGAACGACTGCGAGTACCCCACCCCCCCGACCTGCTCAAATGATGTCGCGGCTATACACGCATATTACAACAATAAATGTCAGAATCACAGACCAACTGCTGCCCTCCCTCCCCCACCCTGGCATGAGTGCCTGCCGGCATACGAGCCGGCCACGTTCCCAAGCACCACACACTTTACCTGTGAGGAGGTTGAGTCAGTTCTAAACAACCTCCCAAACAATAAAGCCAGCGGCATGGATGGGGTGACTTATGAGTCTCTGAAAACCCCGCGGTCACGTCAGTTGTTAACAACCATTTTTAATGTCTGTCTTGAGAATAGGAGGGTCCCTGTTGCCTGGAAGGGGGCTCTTATCCATCGTATTCCCAAGAAAGACAATATCCCTGATGATCCATCTACATGGAGGGACATTTCTCTCCTTCCAACAATTTATAAGGTTTTCATGAAATGCATGCTGGCTAGAATACTTCCATGGTTGGTAGATGCTGATATTTTGTCTAGCAAACAAAAAGCATATATTAACAGGCAAGGTATGAACGAGCATGTGTTTTGCCTTAAAACAGGGATAGACGACTTCAAGCATGAATCATGTAGACTGTACTCAGTCTTCCTTGATTTTAGAGATGCTTTTGGGACTCTTTCACATGATGTCATGATCAGATCACTTGAGGAAATAAAACTACCTCAGGTGTTCATAGACATAGTGAAGGACATATACAGTGAGTCCACCATCCAGGTTATATGTGGAAAACAGCTAACTCCTCCTATACCACTGCAGATTGGGATTAAGACTGGCTGCCCGTGGAGTGCAGTTAATTTCATAATTGCTCTCAATCAGTGGTTGAAATGGTTGTGTATGTGTGCTCCCCGTGGTGTGATTTCACCCAATCCTGTACAGGGATACGCAGATGATGTACAGTTGGCTTCCAGGGAAGAGAGAGTAATTAAGAACATGCTCACCAGGACAGATTTATTTCTTGATTGGTCAGGCCTGGAAATCAAGGACATTAAATGTGCTGTCCTGTATGAGAGGAGGAGCGGAGGAAATAGATGGTACCACTCAAGCACAGATACACCCCCTGTTTTCACAATTTCCACAAAACCCATCCGTGTGTACTCGCTCCATGAGACCTATTCCTATCTAGGGCATAAGTTTAACATTGCGGGTGAGTGGAAGGAACAAGTCAACACCATCCTGACAGAGTTTACTTCTAGGTTGGATCTTATTGACAGATGCTCTCTTCCTTTAAGTATGAAGCTAGAAGCCATTAGACCAATAGCACTGTCCAAGATCCAACATTTCCTTTCCAATGTTCACCTCCAGCAGAACATACTAAGTGAAATGAACAATAAAACAGTGAGCTTAGTACGTAAATGGTTTGCCCTGAACACACACAGCACCCGCGATGTAATTTTCCATCCTCAGTGGGAGGGCGGGCTGGGTGTGCCAAATGTTTTATGGATTTATATCAGCACGCGCATATCACATCTATTGAACATGCTGAATAATGATGACAGGGAGGTTAGAGAGCTGGCCCGGTCTTCTCTGTTCCTTGATTTGAAAAGACGGAAAGTCCCTTTAGCCAGGGAGTCAGAACCCCATTTCCTTGGTTTCAGGAGGAAACCCAGTGGGAAACTGGACACTCGTTCTCCCGGTTTTGGAGTATCTTCAGATTGGCCTGATTTGAACGATCTATGCATCCAGGCTGGAGTGTCCTTGGAGTGGGCACGGCCTGACTCCCAGATTGTGGTGGTCTGTGAGAACCTAATCTCTGACCCCCTCACCTCTGTGAGAGCAACAGTGACCTTTAGCGGACACACACACCTGTTGACACCTAAGGGTGCTCGGAGGAAACTGCTGGATATGTTCCAGCATCGGCAACAGCAACACTGGACTGGACTGAAACTCCAGGGGAAACTTGCTTGCCTTCCCCATGCTGATCATTCTGTTTCCCACTCATTTTTACGGAACACAGCTCTCAATGAGGACATTATCACCTTTACAGTCAAAGCCAGGTTACAGATCCTTCCCACCAAACTCAACCTCTCCCTCTGTTTCCCCTCCACCCATGCACCTCATTGCTTGCATCACACCACAGGGCCTGTTACAGAAACTATGTCACACATTCTGAATGGGTGTTATGCCTATAAAGGACTTTACATAGCACGCCACGACAGAATAGTTGATCTCATAACAAAGGACATATCTAAACATTTTGCACTATCTGTGAGAATGTACAAACATTCCTGTGTCAAACCATCTATGTTTCAACTCTGTACTGAAAATCCTGAAATCTTTGCACATCTCTCTGCTAATACACCAGATGTTATTGTTGTTGATGAAGAGAACAGATCAGTTTCCGTTCTTGAAGTGGCCTGCACCTTTGACTCTAGCTTAGAAGAAGCCTTTATGACCAAAGTCATTAAATACCAGCCGCTTCTACAGACCATCATAGAGCTAGGCTATAGGTGCAATCTATTTGTGTTTATCTTTGGCAGTCTAGGACATGTGCATAGGTTGGTTGTAAGAGGCTTCCAACAACTTGGGATGTCAAAAAAAGCAGCCAAACAGCTTGCAAAATTCTGTGCAGTTTCTTCTACTATTGGTAGCCGGCAAATATGGCGACGACGCTGTTACTTGTACCCCTGAGGGGTGTTTAGGTACTTGCCCGGGTTTTGTTGACTGTATTCTGTACTGCACCTTGTAAATATTTGTGTCCTTGTACGTATCTCCTATGTGGACATAAATAAATGATTAAAATGTGTGTGTGTGTGTGTGTGTGTGTGTGTGTGTCATACTCTGTGGTCCTGAGGTCTTCTGGGTCTCTCTCACCAACAGGCAGGTGGTCTGGGAGCGTGGGGAGGCGTTGGCTGGGTCGTATGGGCTGACTATCATCCCTATAAAGGGGGCTCCGCCACGCGAAAAATAACTCTGACAAAAAAAAAACACACACTCACTTTGCTTTGCCTTCCTCTCTCTGTCTCCATCTTGCCCTGTCCATCGTCCACCCGTCCACACTCACACCAATCTCCTCTCATTTAAGCCAGGAACGCATCTGGTTCATTTTTGGATTTTTTTAATTTTTTATTTCTCTTATCTGGGAAGTCCCTTGCACAAAAGATTTTCAGATCAGGCGACCGTGGAGAAACGTATACAGGCATTTGTGGAAGAGGCCTGTGTCACCCTTTGTTAGAGTGTCCGCCCTGAGACTGGGAGGCCGGGGTTCGATTCCCGGCCGGGTCCCTGCTTGGCACTCAGCATCAAGGGTTGGATTGGGGGTAAGACCCTGTGTCATACTAGCGTCATGTCCATGGGGTGTACTTGTACATCAAGCTGCCTCACGCTACACAAACAGGAGATATGCTCCTGCCCTATGGGCCTCACGGCTCGGCCTAGCCTCATGACATCATGGCTACGCAAGGCTTACTTACTTACTTTGTTTAATGACACTCTGAGGGCTGGGAGCTCAGTTTTAACAGTACAGAGATGACAAAATAACTTGTGAAGCCTGCCTTGGGGGACAATCTATTCCTACATGAACTGCGCTTCTCATTGAAAAAGATGTCAAATATTTGTTTCTTCTGGTTAGACAGGAAGTCATTTGCTTTTTGACCCATTCAACCGAGCAGAGCATCTGTGTCGTTTTCTAGTCAGGTTACCTGGAACTGGTCCTGTGTGTGGATGTCCCGCAGAGAGGGGTTGGGCTGGAAGGTGGGGTGTGAGTGGTACCAGCCCACCACACTGAGACCCAAGGCTGACAGCAGCTCACAGGCCTGGGTCTGAGACACGGGGTCCATCTCACACTGCAAACCTGTACTGACGCTGTTGCACGGCTCCGCTGCACAGATCTACACCCCAGGGACACACACACACACACGCACACGCACACGCACGCGCGCGCGCGCACACACACACACACACACACACACACACACACACACACACACACACACACACACACACACACACACACACACACACACACACACACACACACACACACACACACACACACACACACACACACACACACACACACACACACACACACACACACACACACACACACACACACACACACACACACACACACTTAACCAGGGGTGCCCACACTTTTTTGACTTGAGAGCTACTTGAGAGCTACAAAATGAGCGGCATGTGATTGTTCCATTACTGAAAATCCATTTCAAGGCCCCTAGAAAGTTTGAGCTTTGAAATAGTTGGTGATGGTGTTACTGTTATAGTGTTTAAGAATAATCCACTTATACTGTAATGTTTGAGAACAGTATTTGAGGTTTGAGTTGAAAGTTTGTGATGTTGAGTTTAGTTTCTTGCACCCAAAACTAATACGTTTTTGTCCACAATTGGGAAAGAAAACTGGCAAAATGTTGGTCAAAATAACAATTATTCTCCATTTTCTAATGGTGTGGACTCTTGAAAAATTACATAATTCAGATGTTTAAATATAATTTAACTCTTGAGAGCGGTAAAATGAAACCAAATGAACCCGTAAGGGTCCATTTGGTTTCTCTCAAGAGTTACAGATCTCCAATTGCTGGGGGGACTGTCATGTGATCTACCTGCATGGTCTGTGTGATCTACTGGTAGATCACAATCTACCTTTTGGACACCCCTGCACTTAATAGTCTTCATGTTAATTATGAAGAAGCTTCATTCATACTTCCGTTATTATTGTTACTACCTTCAGTACTTTGTCTTCCTCGCTGAACGTGCCTCCCAACAAACCAATGACCTCGCCCCGGGACACATGTGCATGCTGAGGGGAGACACATACTTGGTTTTAGCAAATAAAAAGCACAGTAGAAAGCACTACATATTTGGGAAATGGGAAAGAATTTGAGATTTACAACATCGCACAGCACATGTGACATGCTGTGAGCTTGTATAGGTGGCATTTTAAAAATAATTATAATGCATCACACATTTTGGAAAACGATAATTTACATTTTCTTAAAATAGGGGTCCAGATACAATAAGTATTGTCTTGCCATAGTGAGGCTTTGTATCACAGCAAAAGTCAAATAGTAATTTTTTTCCAGACCCCACACAAAAGTCAGTATTTGACTTTCCAAAGTCAAATAGTGACTTTCTGAAGAGGGCGCTGTTTTCCTTTTGTCTTGCTGAGGTTAGGTTTACACCTAACCCAAATCTCAGTAAAACTATGCTGAAATCAGCAGGGGTCACGGTGGATCAGGAGGTAAAGCAGGTTGGCCAGTAGTCAGCCGGTTGATAGTTTAAAACAGTGCTGATGCATTTATGATGCATTTTTTGCAAGACAAAAGGAAAACAGTGCCCTCTTCAGAAAGTCACTATTTGGCTTTGGAAAGTCAAGTACTGACTTTTGTGTGGGGTCTGGAAAAAAGTCACTATTTGACTTTTGACATGAGATACAGGGTTGTTAGCTTTGCACTTTCCAGTCTGACAAATGCGTGTGTTTAACTTCTTAATGCTTGCAGTCAGAGGTCGGATGGATGCTTTGTGTTTGAAAGCTTCTCAGCTCGCTTATAATCATTTGTGTTTTCCCTCTCTTGTATCTAATGTTACTGCATCAAGTAACGTCATGTTTAGGTACTTGCTCCATTTAAATAAATGCTCAAGTGAAAGAACCCAACGAATGAAAACATACCATGTCCATGATGAGGAGAGCCTCTGCACACACTATGACCTGGAATGGCTCCTAGGAGGAGAGTGAATGACTTATTACCTCTTAGTGCATGGGGTTTTCAACAGGAAACCACGGCTGGCCCGTGTTGCATGTGGAAACTGAACACTAATTTAGTAATGTAGCAAAGTGGTGATTTTGTACGTATTTTCTTCCACAGAGGTTTTGCTAACTGTTCTGTAGAAGGGTGTCAGTGTCTGATCGAGGTGAGGAAATTACACAGAAAAAGGGGGAAAAAGAAAAAAAGAAAGCTTGACTGAAGTCATCATTCTTACGAAACGCGGCCATAATACAGCAAGTATAAGATTGGCATCATATATCTACTGACAAACACCAGGTTTAAGGTGGTGGTCCCTGGTTCACAGACAGTTGAAAGGTCCTGTCTTTAGTGCATATGACTAGAGGTCTAGGTTTAGCATGATCGCACTTTTGAAATGAATTAAACTTGCCAAGACCGTTTCGAAAGGGTGATTAACAAAGCAGAATCATTGAACAGTCAGACTCGAAATGAGATGAAATAAAGTCTTACAACACTGGTGACGATACATTATTAAATGGACAACGAGACAAGTGCACTGTTAGCTGACCTGCATGTCTTCTCCAAAGCACTGGCATTGAATTAGCTGGAAAGGATCAAACAACCTACGAAGAGACAAAAAAAGAAGAACAAGAAGAGAATACTTAAGTTACTAAAAACCTGTTATTGATGTTTCACCTCCAAACCACTAGAATACTGATAAACTAGATGATAAATAAAATATACAAACTGTTCTGAGCAGAAAGGTGTGTGTAGAAATCTCCCTTAAAGTGTGACTTAGGGATAAAAAAAAAACACAAATAACGATTTAAAAACTATCTACCAGTATGTATATGTGTGTACATATAAGTATATGTATATATGCTGTTACCCGCTATATATGAATGTATGCACTGTATATGCACCATGTCATTATATATTTGTGGAATAAAAATAATTATAAAGTGTGACTTGGTTGTGATGTGTTGCAAGCTTATAGATCTGTTAATCTCATTGCCACCAGGCACGTGTCTAAGTATAAACCAGGCACAAATCTCAGGCTACGCACAAACTATAACCACAGTTCTGACAGTAAGTGCTAAAGAAATCAAACCTGTGAAGATGCTAATCTTAATGTGTGATTTCAGAAAGACGTCCCCAAAGCTGTTAGCTAGCGTCGTTTCCCAAGCAATTAATACAACAACATATCGAGAATTATGATTAAAGTTCTAACCTATAAATTACAACAGCTATTTTCTCTGTACAGGATGCATCCATAGAAGACATGCTGGCTAAACAACCAATATTAGTCATGGCGACTGAGAACTTTTTAATCCATGCAGGCCCCATCTATCCTCCAGCAGAGAGACTCACCCTCTGTGTCTGGACATCTTAGAAGGTTTAGGCCTCATCTTCATCTCCTCTCTGCGCAGAGACAGCTCCTCTGCACTCAGATGCTACAGGTCCCCCACCCCCACCACAAAGGAACAGTCACCACAACAATATACAAACTATGAACATGCATATATACAGTATATACACCAGTGCTGCCCAAAAGGTAGATGGTGATCTACCAGTAGATCACACAGGCTGTGCAGGTAGATCACATGACAGTCCTCCCAGCACTTGGACCCTTATAGATCTGTAACTCTTGAGAGCATTAAAATGAGTTATATTTACACTCTTTATATTTATAACTCTTTATAAAAGAGTTATATTTACACTCTCAAGAGTTATATTTACACATAAGAGTACACACAATTAGAAAATGGAGAATGATTGTTATTTTTGACCAATGTTTTGCCAGTTCTCTTTCCCAATTGGAAAAAAATGTGAAAGTTCACAGACTGTCAACTCAGACCTCAAATACTGTTTTTAAACATCAGTAATAGCATATACAGGAAAACCTTCCAATTATCCCCCTCCATTTTTCATTATAAGTGCATTATTCTTAAACACTATAACAGTAATTAACACCATCACCAACTATTTCAAAGCTCAAACTTTCGAGGGGGCTTTGGAATGGATTTTAGGCCTGACCTAAGGTTTCTGAAAAACTTGAAATATTTATATATCACATCCAAAAATAATTAATAATAGAATGCTGTACATACTGTACAGAATCCAAATATGGATTCCCGGCCTGAAAGGGTTAATGGATCAATCACATTTTTAATGTGTAGATCTAGTTGAGCCAGTCATTTTGTAAGTAGCTCTCAAGTCAAAAAAGTGTGGGCACCGCTGATATACACTGTACCTCGTATGTCTGTCCCTCCAGATCCTTAGGGTCACGCCAGTTTCCCCAGATGTCTCTCACACGACGCTTCCTTGTGCGCTACAACACAGCAGATGAACAAACAATATTATCAGAAGGAATGAACTATAAGTATTAAAAGAATGAAAAAAACACAAAAAATATAAATTAGTCTGTATCATGTCATTTTAAGAGATCCTAAATCACATGTAGTGCATGTCAGTATGGTTGTGCATGTGTGTGCGAGTGAGGTGCATGCGAGTGTGTACAATTGACATTTGTGTTTAGCAGATTATTTCTCTCTGGCAACACTGTATTTCTTATAAATAACTTTGTGGGAGCCTGTTTATTTCCCTGCAAATGGTGTCCCATTTGCAGAGAACATGCACATGTGGGTTCTGCCAACAAAGCTGCGCGGTCCCGTCCCCTTCATGACGTCGCCGGGGTCCAGAAGTAATTTCCCCATTCATTTTCCTCATAGACTTTCCAAAAATGATTCAAACTACAAAAGACAATTATTCATTTTAAATGTTTTTATTTGATTCTCCTCTCTCCAACAGAGAATAAGGTGGTTCTTATTGAACATAGATGATGGATAACGTGCAAACTTCACTTTTCTTTCTTTTAATGAACATTCAAATAGCCACCCCCCCCCCCCCAAGTAAACAGTAGAACACAAAGTGCATTTCTTGGCCTAACTTTTCTTAATAAACAGCAGAACACATTATTTAACAGAACACTTTTTTTGGTATGCCATGAGCGAGTGTGCACAGTTCTACCATAAATGTGCCAGTAAAAGGGAAGCTATGATTTTCAATGTCCTCTCTTTTTTTGGTCCGAATTCTGAAACCTCGATTTCGTTCAATTTCGATTAATTGTGAAGCCCCATCTCCGGGTTTTGGCCATCCTGCTTGGTGGAAAGACCGTAACAACATGCTATGTAAGGAACATTCTGTGCATTTGTGGTGAAGTGTTATGTGCCGCCCTTTCTCGATTTCAGCTGTACAATTCTAGGAAATCATATCAGCCCCATCACATACTGTAGCCCCTCCACCCCCAACACACACACACACACACACACACACACACACACACACACACACACACACACACACACACAACCCCCCCCCCCCCCCCACACACACACACACGCACACACGCACACGGCAGAAACCTTGTGTATCCAAAACTGTTAGTACCAGTATAAAAAAGAAGGAAAGAATTATTGGTTAAAACATGGGAGATTAAAATATGAGCTACAAGGTTTGCACAGAGATGATGTGCAGTGACAGCTATGGCTCACACCACACATCCTGCTCTAAACATTTGTAATCACATTGCATTGCATTGCATTAAAAAGATTGTGAGGGCGTGGTGATTTCTGCTACACTGAAAAGAAAAATAGAGATGACTTCAAACCACATCCGGGAGTGTTTTAAAGACAGAAATGTCAAGTAATTAAGTATGCCGAGTACAAATAAGTACAACACTAATTGAGAATTTTCATTTAATGATTTATACTCCTTATACTCCTCACAACACAACATGGTATGAGTTTGTAGATCACCTATGTTTGAAAAGGTTGCGTTCACTTTAATTCAATAGGCTATTTGAATACGGGAGTTCTAGTTATGAAAAGTAAGAATCACTACTTCTACTCGAGTAAAACATTGGAGTACTTCTTCCATCACTGATGACGATAAGAAGTTCTTCTTTACTGAAATGGTAATGTGTGGTTTCACTATTTGGGATCTTGCTCTGCCGCTCAACACAGGTGAGTTTATTCACAGCAATCTATATTTTAATAACTAGACAAACTTTTGAACAATACCTACAGCATGCAGCCGAAATAAGAGAAACTGTGCACTTCCTCTGGAAACTGTCCTTGGTTGTGGCAGTGGATGCCCAGTTTGAATAATAACTTAAACAAATTAAATGGAAAAATCAGCACTCCAAAATAAAAGATGCAAGACTGAGTCAATTTGAGTGATACAATTCTCATGTTTATTTGCAAATGCTGACACGTTTCAGCAGAGCTACCTCAGAGCAGAATAAAAAGTCAAACTAACCATTTTTTAGTCTGAGCTTAATCCCTATTTGGCTGTCTTGTGTGAAGGATAAGTGAAACTATCAGATATACAGTGTCTACCAATAAGAAATATGAATGTGAGATATTACAGAAATAGGCCAGATATGGCGGGCATGTATTGCACAAATAATGGCATATATTGTTTTTCCATTAGCCATTTCCTTGATTCTTTCACTCAATATATGGGAAATATTGATTATTAATACAGGTATTATATTATGAATATGATTATATTTAGTATATTGTTAGTATACTAAATACATGATGGGAACATTGCCGTTTTCAAGAATCAGGGGTCAGGGGCTCTCAACCTGATGGTTGAGAAACCTTGACCCCTCTAGAGTTCCTTTTTTTTTGCAAAGAATGGAAACGTATCTTCTACATATTATAAAAAAGTGCATGCATAAACTTTCCATATTCATTATATATGGTTTCCGGATTTATTTAAGGTAGCCCGAGACATGGCCACATTATTCTCAGGGATCCCAAGCCCAAAATGTTGAGCTCTAGTTCTCTAGCAATGGTGGACCTCATTTTAGTTTTGTTCGGTCTTCCAGGGCAGGCAAGAGAACCCCTACCACCCCCACCCCCTCTCTCTTCTCTATATACAAGAGAAAATGATGATAGTCTTCTATGTATAATGAGACATTCTGTTGTATCCACGATTCCATGTCCTTTCCTATAACAGGACGAATGCTTCAGCCATGGAGAACAGTGACAGTGACTACCAAGACTTTCTTGATCTATATGACAATGGCACCACAGATGACCCCAGCTCTGTGGTGGATGGGTTGGTCCGGCACTGCCCCAAGAGCAACGTCAACCGGTTTGGCGCCAGCTTCGTCCCCGTCTTCTACTATCTCAACTTCCTCCTCAGTTACGTCGGCAACGGGATGGTTCTCCTGATCATTTACAAGTTTGAGAAGCTCCACACGGCGACAAACATCTTCCTCCTCAATCTGGTCGTCTCAAACCTCCTGTTCGCCTCCAGCCTTCCTTTCTGGGCCGCCTACCATTTGGACGAGTGGATCTTTGGCGTGGCCATGTGCAAGATGGTCAGCAGCGCCTACTTCGTGGGCTACTACAGCTCCATCCTCTTCCTGATGCTCATGACGCTCGACCGATATCTGGCCGTGGTGCACGCCGTGGCTGCGTCCAAGAGCAGGAAGAAGATCTATGCCACCGGCGCGTCCGCGGCGGTCTGGTGCGTCAGCGTTCTGGCCGGTCTCAAAGAAATGGTTTTCACAAACGTGCGCCGAACGGACGAACAAGGTCTGATGTGTGAGGAAACCGGATATGATGAGGCTGTCATGAACTATTGGCGCAAGGTCAGCTACTATCTTCTATTCTTCGCCTTCTTCTTGCTGCCTTTCTTCGCACTGATGTTCTGCTACGTCAGCATCACCGTCCGCATCCTCAACACCCGCATGAAGGAGAAGTGCCGCTCCGTCAGGCTCATCTTCATCATCGTCTTCACCTATTTTGCCTGCTGGACGCCCTACAACACCGTCATCCTCCTGCAGGCCTTTAGACTCTCTTCTGCTGGCGACGGCGACAACGCCGAGTCGTGTGCCGAGTTGGAAACATTGGACAAGGCCCTGCTCGTGACGCGCAGCGTGGCGTACCTGTACTGCTGCATCAGCCCCGTGTTCTACACCTTTGTGGGTAAGAAGTTCCAGAGACACTTCAAGAAACTGCTGGCCAAGAAGATGCCCTGCCTGGGACGACACATGAGCCTCAACAGCACCACCTCACAGAGAACACCTCGTACTACTGCTGACCACTGAGTACTACTGCTAGTTACAAGCTGAAACACACACACACACACACACACACACACACACACACACACACACACACACACACACACACACACACACACACACACACACACACACACACACACACACACACACACACACACACACCGGCACTCTTGAAACCTCACGTCTCTCATCTGTTTGTTTTCACAAATTAACACTCTGCCTGTTTATAATACAGTGTCACATGAAAGCATTAAAACTAAAAGTAGCAGATTCATAACAGAAGCGTATGCAGGAATTACTAAAAAAATATTACTGTACTTTTGAATTTGAGTCCTGAACAATTAACAGATATTTTGGACATACGGGATAGACAATGGCCTAGATTTTCGTCACTGCTAAACCCCTAATCCCTTAACTTCTTTGCCTATAAAAAAAAAAAAAAAAAAAACATTTTTCAATAGTTTAAATGGCCAGTCTACATGCTCACAATGTGTCAATAGATTGGCACATTGAACTATTCCCCAAAGTTAAAAAAAAAAAAAGTAAAAAAGGGATAAGGGGTTTGGGATAAGGGGTTTAGCATGTAACGAAAATGGAGCCCGATATGTATTCAAGAAAAACTCATCTGAAGTGTCACTGATTTATCTGGTGACTTCTAAATTCAATGAATGCTAAAACTGCACTGCAGGCACAATGCAAAGAAAGTTTTGCCCTGACATTTGTCGTTTCCATTGACCCAGTAAAGTTATTTAGAACGCAAACCATTTCAATGTCTTGCCATGAACAGATGTACTGGAGGTGCAATGCTATACTTGTATGTAATGACAAATATTGGACGATAAGCCAAATGAAAAGAAAAAAGTTAACAATATTTGAATTATTAAGTGAAATCACTTAAATTACCTGTAACTAGAGTAGATCATTTACAGTACTGTATATCTGCTGTATCTGCTGCTCTATTAGAGGTTACGCCACTGGCTAGATTTTTAGATATGTGTAAATGTAGATAAATAAATTTCTCTCTCCCTCGCTCTCTCTCTCTTTCGCCTTTTCACTTTATTGTTAGTATCAAGTGAAGAGAGAGACAGGAAAGAGGGGGGGGGGGAGAGAGAAAAGGGTAGAAACATACAGCAAAGGTTATCATGGACGGGACTCAAACCCGCGGCGTGCTGTCAGGCCAAAGCCCATACTGTATGTGCCATGCTCCCGGACCACTTGGCGTTAAAATAAAATGATAGAATCGTTGACTTGAAATACTTCAGTAAAATAACAATGCCTCAAGATTGTACTTGAGTTAATGTACTGTACATAGTGAACGGACACCTACCCAGTGTTGCCAACTTGGCGCATTTGACGCTATATTTAGCTTTTTTCCAGACCCCCCTAGTGCCAAAATTAGTGGAAAAACTCCTGGTTGACAGGCGCCAATGAAAAAACCCTTGTTTTTCACCATTTTATGATAGAGTCCTCCTTTCTTCCTAGAAAGGACCATTGGTAACCAAATGGACCCTTAAAGATCTGTAACTCTTGAGAGCGTAAAATGAAACCAAATGGACCCGTAAGGGTCCATTTGATTTCATTTTATCACCTATCACCTAATATCCAATAATATCCAAGAATCTACACTTGTAGAAAATGTAGAAGAATTGCTATTTTGACCAACACAGAACACTTTACCAGTTATTTCCCCTAAATTAGTCCGAGAGACTAGACTCAACATCGTGGCTAAAATGCAGAGTAAATAGTGGGCCCTGGTATGAAAATGGCTGAAAACCACCGCTGTAGCGCATTCTGGGGCATTTTGGAAGTGCAACACTGCACCTACCATGCTCTGCAGCCTCTGGGCCAGCTGGTACGCCTCCAGGATGTCCTTCCCCTCCTTCTGCTTGGAGCGATCCAGAACCCGAGGACGGTTATAAACTGCTTGCTCTGCATGGGAGGGAGAAAGAAACAGCCAACTAAACAACAAAGAACTTGAAATAAATGCAAATGTATATTTCAACACACAATTTCAGTGATATTTCAACTGACAAAGTGTCATTTCAGTTTAAAAGTCACACCGACTGTAGCTTCTTTCCCCACCAGGGTTGAAGCGGTTCCGTTCTTTGTGGTTCTTGAGCGAAATGGGAACTTTAAAGGTAGGGGAAGTGATTTCACTTTTGTCAGATATCACCCAAAAAATGCTCTATTATTATAAGGTGTGCAGACCATATATGGAGCCTCCCCCACGTTAGCAGAGGAGCTAATAAAAGTTCCCCAGGTGGAGGGTGAATTCTCCTCCAATCAGAATCCAGCAGCAGGTTCACATAGTGTAGCTACTGTTGGCCGCCCCTAGTGCACCAGGCTGGTACTACACAATGAATTTCAAATCACTTACCCTACCTTTAATTATGGGCAAAACCATACTTATATTATCATGTTGAAACACCTTGATGACATCATCAAGATGCGTTTCACAATGTGAATGATTCTTTGTTTTCAGACCTTTTTTTCTGAGGGTGTACAAAATGGAACCAAATGTACCCGTTCTCAGAAAAAAAAAGTAGTGGAATGAGTGGAATTTCCCTATTAATTGTGCAAATTAGGCATGATATAGGAAAATATGCAAACTTATGCCCCTACCTGTACGTTAAACATACATAGAAGAGTACAGGTGTAGGGGCATAGTGACAAAACTTGGAGTGGCTGCACCAGTCAAAAATATTTATAGTATATCTTATAGTCATTATTTGTCAGTGTGTGTTAATGAGTCCAGCAGCCTTAAGGCCCTGATACACCTTGCAACATTTTGGTTTGGTCAATACCAACAAGCAACATCAATTACCAACGTTGACTTTTCACTTTTCTATAGAAAATGACCAACTCCTGGTTGTTGAGAAAAGTCAGATCATTAGTGGCCTCTACTGGTCAACTCTTTGGAATCCTCCAATCACAGCCCTCCTTGGCATCACCTGATCCTTTCTCCCAGACTCCCACAGATAAAATCTTCTGAAAATAAGGCTGCTGCCTCACTGAACAGAACATTTTGTAACTTATTTATTCTGTTAAGTGAACATTTGGTTGAAATTGACTCAGTACTACAAACTGAAAACAAATTGTAAAAACAATTTGTATTATAATTTCTAATAATACTTAGTGTATTTTTTAACCATTACCATGGTGAAACACAAGTTGACAAAAGTTGTGTTTCACCATGTTAATGCTTTATCTTTCAGGACCTTTTTTTATGAGAGTGAATAAATGGAACTAAATGCACCGGTTAGGGTCCATTTGGTTCCATTTGTATGCTCTCAGAAAAAAATGAAAATGGGTGGAATTCCCCTTTAATGGAAGGTGTTACCTGTTGCCATGTGTCTCATCATGTTGCCCGTTGATGTTGACATTGCTAGTTGATATTGATCAAAATATTGCTAGTGTATCAGGGCCTTTACTTACCACAGTTGAAGTTGATGGCTCCTATGAGCTCCAGGTACGTGTGTACTCTGCCGATGCAGTTGACGTCTCCACAGTTCTTCAGGCCTGGGCGCACTGACGTCTTGTTTAGGTACTTTGGCTTGCTCTTCAGCCTGGCAAAGAAATGGACACAATTATGTCGGCAAACGAGTCCTAATCTGTACTTCGTGAACAACCATGAAACCACGAATGATGAATTGAGCAATTAGTAAGATTTGTAGAATTATTATGAGACATTATAGAGCTGAGCAGTCCCGCCCCTTTCAGGACGTCGCCCGTGTTCCAGAAATGGAATTATCATTCATTTTCATCATAGGGTTTTATAAAATGGTTGATAAACACGATTACGCCACGGACAAAGCCAACTCGGGTAGAGACAAATGACGACAACCACCACAATATAATCATGCAATATCTAATTAGCAAGAAATAAAAAACAGTATGATACAACACTTTTTGTTTTCGTTTTTTTTTTCTATCTTAGAAATTATTTGATTGTCCCAAAACATTGAGTGTGTTATCATGATTTGTCACGACACGAGTTGGCTTTGTCTGTGGCGTAATCGACTTTATATGAATGATTTTCGAAAAGTCTGTGAGAGAAATGAATGGGGAATCCATTTCTGGAACAGGGACAACATCTATTGTGTGTTCCACTTGCCGATTGAGAATCTTTCGTTTCTCTCGTTTGCTTCTATGAAATATTTGATAATCGTCACCCTTAGGACTATAAGAAGATGCTACTGAGAATGCATTATATTGCTAGATTGATCACTTCGAATACTGTTTGATCTAAGGTTCAAATACAAGCTAACAACACACCAAAGAAGAAGCATACCCCTGCTATACATAAGTTATTCCACAGAATGGCTTGCTTATATGTAATTTGTTGAGTGATAGTATTACTGATGTTTTTACCACTGATCCAGGATGTAGTTTCTGATCTTCAGATATCTTTCTGGGGTCTTGGATGACCGTCCCTCAAAAAACTCTGGAATTGCTTGTTTCTCGTCGTCGGTGATGGTGTCCAGGTCCATCTCTACTTCTTGTTCAGGGGCTTTAAGCTCCTCCTCCTCCTCCTCATCTTCCTCCTCCTCATCCTCCTCATTGTCATCTTCCGCTTCTGGTTTATTAGAGACCAACTGACCCACGTTGGCCTTATTATCTAAAATGAAAAAACAGACATTCATGGTTTAGAATCTGAGAATATTAACTCTTTGACAGATTAGCAGAAAAGCTAGGCTCGCTCCCATTAGGTTCAATAGCAACTAAATAATTTATAGAAAATCCTCTGTTGTGAATTTGTGCAAATGAATGAGCTCCAAAGACAGCTTAAGGTGTCTACTTTAAGGGAAGAAATAAAATCAGTTGATATGTTTCAGTTTTTTTTTTAACACATTTGACAAAGCAGCCCGTATTTTCACATTTCACTGTTTCCAGGGCTCATTCAGAGATAAATGCATTTAAAGTTATACAATTTATCATTTATTAATGATAGTTGTAAAGTGTGTGAGGTGTTTTGGGGGTTTTGTAGTGCAATCACCACTTCATTCAGGAATTCATCAGGTGGTGTGCAGTGAGTTAATGAGCTTGTTAATAAAACAAAAGCCAAAACGACTTTTTGGGTGATGAACAGACAACAGAATAATCAATCACCCAAAAAGTCGTGGTAAAACAGTCAAGGAGTTAAGGACTGGGCGCAGTGTTTTCTTTGATAGATTACAATCTCTCTTTTGTGGCATGGAGACTATACTGTCTCCCTCTCAAGTTTCTTTCTTATCAAAATCTACAGTATTTTTATTTAAGTTTCATAGAAAAAATCCAGTAAGTAAATTATCTCAAGTCACAGATTTTGTGTAAAATAAAACATAAAAAGGATCAGACAGAGGGATGGGTTAACCGTTCTCAGGTAACAGTGACTCAGAGGTAAATGGATACAGTAATGAATATAAAAACAAAATTAAAAATCATTCCCGTGTCATCTCGGCTTTTTAACTGTTTGACTATGGTTCCATTTGTACCCTCTCAGGAAAAAGGGGTCTGAAAGAAAAATCATAAACATGGTGAAATACATCTTGATGATGTCATCAGATGTATTTCACCATGTTAATGATTTTTTTCCGAGGAAATACAGAATTGGGGGAACTTTTTGTCATGTCCACACAACATCTCTAAGGTATATTAATGACATATTAAAATGTTGAAAATGGGTGGAGTTCCCCTTTAAAGTGTCAAATGCAGTTTTTAGGTCTAAATGGGTAAAGGAATAGGTAGCTATGGATTACCTGCTCCATCACTGGAGGACTCATCTTGTGTACGTCTTTCATCTGGGCTCCCAGACGGACACCTCTGGCTCTGAGGAGTGTCACACTGCTCTGTCTTCAGTGTCTCTGTTCCCGGGCCTGGCTGGGGCTCCATGTTTTCTTCCTTAACCTCTCCTACGGCACTTGGCAAGGGACAAGGGCAGATGGACACGGACTGAACTTGAGATGGAGATCCGTGACAAGGAAGGGCCTGCGCGTGCTTCTCCCCCTCAGCAAGACCGGTTACGGTATCATCCTCGATGGATGTTGCCTGTGAGTTCTCCCCATGACCAGAGTCTTCTTCAACCATCCGCCTATCTGTCTCTGCAGCCCATTCTGAATTGCATGGCTCTGTCTTGAGTTCAGTTTGCTGTTGATCTCCTTCATCGCTCAGGTCGTCAGTAATGTCCACTTCAGCGTCCTCGTCATCAGAGAGCTTCTCTATGCGGACAGCGTTGACTAGGGCCGATGGGTGGTCAGAGAGGGGCAGAGAGGCATGCAGTTGCACCGCTGGACCTGTGGGGGGAGCTGCAGGTCTGGATTCTGTTTTGGCCTGCAAGAATACACAAAATGACAATGGCATATCTTTAGGGAATGCATTATCATCATCATAATGCATTTGAAAGAGTTAGAAAATGAGGTTCAGAGCATGATTTGTTTGATTTGATAAAAGTGTGAGTAGGACCATCATTCTGACTGAAATATTAATGTTTCTCATGTTTTGTTTCAGAGTGTACTTTCAATATGTTTTTACATTTATTTCATGCATGCTTCTATGAGTTTTATATTAAAAATAGTCTAATACTAACAGTTTTTTGTTAGAAATGATTAAACATCTCTTTGGTCATCATTTGTGATATTTTAAATGTGGTTTAAAATACATTGACTTGAGAATGATGTGTAATTATACATGATCATAAAGGTCTATGTGCACATGTGGTCGATGAGATAAACTGAACAGAATGGTCTTGAATTGTGCATAATTAGCATTATTCCAGGTAGAGAGGATAGTTAAGACAGGCCTCACCTTCTGTTTGAAATACTGTCTGGCATAGCTTTTGACCTGAAGAACTGTACGACTGCCCACCAGCTTGGCAATCTTGGTCCACCTTCGACCGAACTGAGCCTGCAGAGAGCAGAAACACACACCTTCAGATACCTAGCAGACGTAAACGTCATAGAGGCAGTCTGGGTGAGCTGAGCTAAAAGGTCTCATGTTGAAAATATGGCAAGAAGTCTTACTATTCCCTCTTCAAAGAGCTCCTTCTCCTGTTGGGACCAGCGGAAAGAGGAGCTTGACGCTGAGGGTTTAGCAGGAGACCTGAAGAAAGGAAAAGAAAACTCCATGAATAGAGACAGAAGTAGGTATTTGATATACCGTAATTTCCGGATTATAAGCCACACCTGAATATAAGCCGCACCAGCTAAATTTGGGGCAAAATACAGATTTTTCCTTGTATAAGCCGCACCTGACTATAAGCCGCACCAGGCTTATAGTCAGGTGCTTCATGTTAGAGCAGTGGTTTTCAACTTTTTCACAATTTAACAACATCTTCACCCCACAGACCCCAAAACTAAAGATTTCTTTTGGTTTTGTTCACAATTCCAGGATGGATTTTCGCAAACAAAAGAGGCAAAACATCTCCTCTTACATCACCACTTATTAATTAAGTGGTGCTAATTTAGATGGTGAATATCATAACTCTTGAGAGTGTAAACATGAAACCAAATGGACCCGCTAGGGTCCATTTGGTTTCATTTTTACGCTCTCAAAGAGTTACATCTGGTTAACTTTCTATCATTTAGTCTGCGGAGCCCACCTGGAACCTGGAAAATCCATAGATTGGCCGCACCGCTGTATAAGCCGCAGCGTCAAAAGCATGTGAAAAAAGTAGCGGCTTATAGTCCGGAAATTACGGTAAGCACAACTAGGACGTGCTAGCTAGACTTACTTCTTAACTTTGGACTTGGGGCTGTCACCACTGGGTTGCTTGGAGTCACTTTGCCACACATTCTTATGAATCTCCCGGCCTGTCAGATAATATCTGAGAACGAGGTTAAAGGTGCACTGAAACGGAAATGGAGGGCATTTTACTTTGAAGTTTCAGCTTGAATTTCGCTGAAACACACCAACCAGAGCTTGCGTCCCTTCAATCTATGCAATGCAAAGAGCGAGGGCCTGCTCTACTGTGAGCTCTACTGCACACAACGCATGGAATGTTTGTTTACAATAGTCGCTCAGCTTTGCCACTTGTTCTGTGCCTTATTTCTACCATATAATGTTTCAGATTCTAAAGTGATGATTACGTTTAAACCGAGTAATACACTGTCTGGAATGACTGTGATCAAGCCACCCGTGATTGAAATGGGATTAAAAAAAAAAACAGGTCAGCTTAATTTCTATTAGCTTTTATTGATTTGGTCCTCGATACGTCATCACGCAGTATGTTTTTGTTTCCAGGAAGTCATTGAAAATTTTATTTTATGGACTATTGATAGAAAAATACACACAAGTGAAAATGTTCCCATTTTTTGGCATGCATCGTTGGGTATAACTATGTAATGACAACAGACGTGGTCTAAAAATGTGAAAATTGTATTTTTAATTTCTCTGGGACATAAAGGTCCAACGGCTGACCAAATGAAAATCCCTGTGTGTGTGTGAAAATGTTACCGCACTCTGCATAGTGGTACACCACTTTATATCCTTTTTCACGCCAGAGCCCACCATTTATTCTGCATTTTAGCCATGGACCACCGTTTAGCCTCTAGGACCCAAAAGTAAGGATTTTCAAGTTTGTGTCCACAATTTAGGTACAATAAACTGGCAAAACATTGGGCAAAATAACATTTTTTGTACATTTTCTAAATGTGTAGATTTTTTCAGAATTACGTAATTCGGATGTTCTAAATATAATTTAACTCTTAAGTGCATAAAATGATACAGGTCCATTTGGTCTCATTTTATGATCTCAGGAGTTACAGATAACGGTCCATGTGGTTACCAACTGTCCATCATTTAGTTGCCTGGGGACCACCTGGAATCCTCTCAGGGAGCACTGGTTGAAAACCACAGGTTTAGGACAGCAAAAGGATACTGTTCCTCCAGCAGCATGTTCTCAATCACCTCCCTGTTCTCTGGGCTGATAGAGCTGTCCAACTCCCATGGCTACAGACAGGAGAGGGCATGAAGTGGAACAAAAGTCAAAGCATATTCAAACATGCCTTTATGTCAATTCAATTTCAATTTAATCTTTATTTCAAATCCAGGGGAATCCACATCCCAATTAAAAAGTACAATATTGTACATGTATATACAGTAACTAAAGTTATTTAACACTCACCAATATCCCAGTGCTGGTTTTCCAAGCAGACTGCAAGAACTGGTCCTGGAGTAGCCCGCCTCCATCCAAGTCACTGAAACACATAAAAGAAACAAGTTTTTCCTTCAATGTCATAGATGTGTCATGTCTGTGGGCAGCTTGCATTTTAGGCTAGGGCCAGCTTGCAAGAAGCCACTTGTCCTACCGCAAACAGCAAGCCACGCTCAAGAGCGAAGTCCCGTTGACGACCAGTCAAAAAGACGTCACATGACAGAGTGTGTCAGCTTGTTTATGAAGCTAACTATCTCCCAATGTGCTCACGCCCTGTGAAGTGACTTAATTTTCACCCACCAAACTGCAGAAGATTTTGTATGTGCTAAGACAAGTCATTAGACCTTCAAAACCACTCTCAAAGGGCACGCCTCTTTGTATATTTTTATTTTCCCTTTTACCTCCACGATGATTTGCTGCAGTGTTGGGAATATTACTTTGTCTTTTGTAATATATTACTTACTAATCATTACCTCCATTTTGAATTAATATATTTATATTACACATTACTGTCTGAGCAAGTGTAATATATTAACATTACTATTACATATATTAAAATATATAATTAAATATTTAACATCGCTAAATATTGCATAGGCCAGTGGTATACCTACAATAAAGCAAGCCCACTTGGCTATCTGGCCAAATACATTTGAAAAACCTACCTCGTCCTACTCAGCTATGGACAGTTCACAGGAGTTAAATTTATTCCTTGAATTCATGGAAGCCAGTAAATAATTTGATGACAAATTATAGAAAATAAGTAATTATTTAACTTCAGCAGTCAAGATAATTTCACAAGAACACTTGCAACGAGACAGATTGACAGAAAGTAATATTGAAAGTAGTGCAGTAATGGATAAAGAAAAGTCTAATATATATATTTTTTTGTTAAGTAATATATTTATAATACAAGTTACTGCATTTTGGTAATATATTATGTAGGCCTAATATTAAGTTACGTATCCCACATGTCCCAAGACTGATTAGCTGCTTCTAGCTTTATGCAAGTTAATATTTTGTACATCTCTAAAATGTCTTGAAAAAATATACATGGCGGCCACTATAGTAAACAAGTGTAACGCTTACTAGTGCTGTCAACTCTATATAGTTATCAGTTTTGTTGTAGTTGTACTTGAATTGAACTGTAAATCTCCAAACTGTTACTAAAAAAATAATTAATTCATTACTTGATTGATTAATTCAGTCTATGTGGATAGGACCTGATATGTTACAAGGTATTGCAGTAATGAAGACCTGATTATAAGTGTTCCAGGTCCAGATATGCATACACGTCTACATGTATGTATTTAAGGCATTTGAGAACTTTGAGGAGCTACTAGCCCTCAAAACAAGGCAAGCCTAACCTTGCTGTTACTGACAGAGCCATAGCCTTAGCGCCTATTGAGTATGGACAGACTTACGCCAACTCCGTTTACTTCATGGGGTCAGTCCAGTGGCGGCTCTTCTACATAGACTTCTATTCAGAATGGAACAAATAGGGACAAGTCCTGGACCTGGCTGAAGTAGGCAGAAATGCAATGGACCCAGGCAACAGCCCATGTTTAATACCGATCTTAAATATCTTTATTTTACATCGTTTTACTTTGAAATAGTTGACATGTTGCGCACATACACGCCTAAAATAGGTCTTATTTGCACCGCCCTCCAACTACAGTTTTCAGGCTGCATGAACAGCGCCTGACCCCTCAATGTCGCAGCTCTTCTACTAGTTGGCTCTGGTGCTGATGATGAACTGCACGGTCTCTACCCATCCCACTGTGTGCACAGCACGCAGAGCTCTTTACAGCGGCATGTCCCCTCGCTGAGCACAAGGCATGCTGCAACAGGCAGCGAAAGCGAACGGACAAGCTTAGCTTACCCAAGATTTACATCAAATTCGTCTCCTTCGATATCAACATCAACTTCGTCCGCCATGTTTACTCGGATAGACGTAAACAAACCACTGGACAAGAGAGAACCATCTCGGTGAAAACAGGGCGGACATCTCCAGGCAGCGCCGTCTGCTGGTGGGAAGTTTTACAAAATGTTTAGGACTTGTGGGGTTATTTCATTGACACAAAATGTAAAAGGTCCCTTGTAAATAACAGTGAAAGGGACTGTTTGCACACAGACACTCCACCTCAGGGGCCCCTGGGCCTGGGCCCAACGAGTCCCATTGGATAATCCTTCCCTGGTCTTTGAGATTTACAAAAGCGAAGTTCCAGATTAGGGCTTCACAGTTTTTGATTTTCTTTTTTTTTTTTTTTTTTTACATTGTCCAAGTTCTGAAACCTCAATTTCGGTTTGATTTCGATTAATTGTGAAGCCCTATTTCAGATATGAATATTAAAGACATTCACACTGCAGTTCACCTGCATATCAGTACCGGCAGCTGCACAAAACCTCTCCACTGTAAATGGGGTGAAATTAGTTCAGATTAGATTTAGATTCGATTTAGATTCTAGTCAGTTAGCCTACATGCTCTGAAAGGGGTTACATGGTCTGAAAGTCTCCAATCCGATGCATTCACACCAGGGACCAAATGAATCAAATTAAACAGCTGTATGTTGGCAGGATAAACAATTTATCATCTCATTTATCTCCACTTGGTGGTGCTAACAGGTTAGATACAAAGGCTCTGATTAGATACTGTAGTGTCTATGACAGAGAGAGACATTAAAGGGACTCCACCATGATTTTACATTAGTTGTTGGTGTTTTTACCATCCCCAGTGTATTTTTACACCCCAAAAGTTGTTTTTTAAAACAGTCAGACCTATATTGAGAGATCTGAGAGAGAGAGAGAGAGAGAGAGAGAGAGAGAGAGAGAGAGAGAGAGAGAGAGAGAGAGAGAGAGAGAGAGAGAGAGAGAGTGTGTGTGTGTGTGTGTGTGTGTGTGTGTGTGTGTGTGTGTGTGTGTGTGTGTGTGTGTGTGTGTGTGTGTGCGCGCGCGCGCGCGCGTGCTTGCGTGCGTGCGTGCGTGTGCGTGTGTACTGCACCCAAAATATGAAAAATAATTATCAGAGTGGTTGTTTAGGCTACAGAGTTGTTAAATTTGTTAAGGTTGTTAAAAGGCAACATTTAGATGATACATTTGATTTTCAATTCATGGTGGAGTCTGTTTAATATAAAACAAAAGTAATTTAAAACAGCTCAGTCAAGTTTGATCCCATGGCCCAGTAATGACTTTGTATCAGGTACACCACAGGGTTGAAATGGTAGAATATACTCAAAGGCTTCAGTGTGTGCAACTGTCTTTTATAGTCTTGTGGAAATTCTAATATTATGCCTTTTAAATTGCTGTGTTTCAGTTTTGTGACCAACAGGCATAGAACTGTTGTTCTGCCTGTTAGTAAAACATGCTACTGTCTATTGTTAAAAGATACTATTATTAAATGTCAATTCCCAGGGCTCTCTGGGGCCCGAATGTCAAGTGTCTCCATTGCTTGCAACAGGTACAGTAGGTTTCAAAATACACTCAAGAGATTACATCATACAAGAATGGGCAGGACTAGGGACAATAACAGCTTCTATTACAGTATGTCACTGCATGCTTTCACATGCATTTTGTATTTCCTCACTGTTATGTCCCAAACCATGATTTAGTAACTATAGTTATTTAAAATTGAGCGTGAACTAGATTGAATGACAGTATTAGCTAGAAATGCACTTTGCTGCAGTGCATACTTGTGCCTTGCACACAAATAAGCCAAATAAGCCATACAGTGAATGGCCTACTTGTGTGCAAGCAGGGCAAGCAAGAGCTGCTACTAACCTATTACAACTGCTGTTCTAAATCCTCTGTTTTAGACCCATTATTGACCATACACCAACCTTGGCCTTCAAGGGGACATTAAACGGAAACAGAGCCCCCTGGCTCTCTGTCAAGACATAGGGTTAATTTTGACCAGAGTTTGCAATATTATGAACCTGATTTTCCCGTTTGTACATTGTGTCAGCCACGCCCCCATGATTTTGGCCACGCCTTGTAACATCATCCATATACTGCATACTGGGGCATTATGCAGCCCAGGGGGCAAATGCGCCCCTTTGGCTGACTCTGACCGGCCTGTGAAAGGGTACCATGGTTTTCAACCAGTCGTCTGGCTTCCAGGTAAATATGGAAAGTTGTAGGAGGGCGCAGGTGTGTAACTCTTTGAGGGTGTAAACATGAAACCAAATGGACCCTTGCGGGTCCATTTGGTTTCATGTTTACACTCTCAAGAGTTAAAATATTCATCATCTGAATTAGCCCAAGTCTACACAACTATAGAATGTAGAATATTAATTGATATACAATATATTTTGTTTGTGAAATCCTGGTATTGTGGACAAAAACAAAACAAATCTCTAGTTTTGGGTCTGGGGGGATATAATGTCATCAAATGGTGGTCCTCTGTGGCTCAAATAGTGAATAGAGATGCGCAGTGACGTCACCGCCCCGGTTCCGGAAGTCTTTTCCCCATTCATTTTTCTCATAGACTTTTCGAAAATAATTTATATCAAGACGATTACGCCACGGCCAAAGCCAACTCAGGTTGTGACAAATCATGACAACAAACACAATATCGTCATATAATATATAATTAGGAAGAAGTAGAAAACGGCATGATACAAGACTTTTTGTTTCGTTTTTCATCTTAGAAATTATTTTATTGTCCCAAAAGTTTGTGTGTGTCATCATGATTCGTCACGACTCGAGTTGGCTTTGGCCGCGGCGTAATCGTCTTGATATAAATTATTTTCGAAAAGTCTATGAGAAAAATGAATTGGGAAAAGACTTCCGGAACCGGGGCGGTGACGTCACTGCGCATCTCTATAGAGGGCCCTGGTGTCAAAATGCTTGGTCTTACCCTTATCTTGAAATTAAATTAATATTATGCAGACTAGTTTGATATACTGGTATGGTTATTAGTCCAACTATTTCATCACCATAATATTGTGACGGTGTCACTGAGCAGTATGGGTGGGAGGGATCACAGTTTTTCTTTCCGGTAGTTCTTTTTGTTGTTCATTTGTTTCTATAAAAATAATAATAATAATTTTGTAACATGTTTGTAACAAATTGTTTTCAATAAAATCACATTTGCCAAAAAGAAAGAAATGCAGGCATACAGATTGAAAGACAACAAAAAAGTTTTATTTAGAAATTCACAGTTTCTAATGGCACTACAGTTTTTTTGTAGTTACACTCACTCCTGCTCAAAAACACTGTGCAGCTCTTCCACAAGAGTGATCACAGAAAAGAGACGGAGAGAGAAGAAAGGAAAGAAAAGGAAAGATTGGAGGAAAAAAAAGGTAGCACTTTGACATACACAGTAAAATAGAAAAAAAAAAAAGGCATGAGGAGTTATACAAAGTGCACACTGGGCTCCCAGGGCGTCTCACCCAAGGATCACCTCCCTCTTCAACATGTTAATGGGAGGAAGTAGATTTAAAAAGTAGTCTTTCTCTGGACACACAGACGACAATGTAAGAGCATTTAGGAAACACGCTCACATGCATACATGTTTGCACACTCAACGAATCCATACACATTCAAAATAAAAAATAAACGAAACAAAAAAACAGGTCATGATCTGCTGGGGCGTCGGGGAACAATACCGAATCACGTTAATATATCGCGTTCCGCCATCACATTAAAATAGCATGTTCCACTACATTCCCTTTTTTACATTACAAGTTGACTGTCCAAACTCCTCAGAAACCACAAACCTTCATTCAAGGTGGCGCAAACATGTACCAAATCGACGAACAAAGAAAACCACCGAGCAAGTGAGTGAAGTGAAAGTTTAGATACATGGATGAACGGTAAAAATCAGCAAAGTGACTGTGTGTGGTGTGGTCCAATAAATCATGCCAATGTCTGAGTGAGTGGGAACTCCACGTGGTAAATGAAATGGGTGTTTTCACAGCCAGAGAACAGCGTAGATGACATCAATATAAGAAGAAAGAGGGTGAATATGTAGAGGAAGAGGAAGTTAATATGTAAAAAGAAAAGGGGGGACCTTGGAGGCTGGTCTGTGGGGAGGTAATTGGGTTCTAAATGGGAGTGTGATCTGTTTAGATTTCAGGTTTGAAGACCCATCTCTTCGTCTCTCTCTAAGAGCCAGTTATTGAAGACAACCCAACATAGAGCCAGTCAGAAAAATATTTGGAAATACTCTGAAAGACAGAGCTTTCACATTTTCAACTCTTCACACCGTTGTAATCTATTAAAATGACGCTTCTTTGTCAATTCATGTTTGACGAGGTAAAGTTTATTATACAACACAAGTACGCCAACAGGCACAAGACAAACAAGACAAAAATATGCTAAAACTAAAACCCAACTTTAGACAGTTTATTTTTATAGTATTACTTCCAACTGTCTAAAAGTTGTAACACTTCAAAAGCAGCAGTCTCACAATCCTCCTCATTGGCTTCAGATGTGTGGCTATTCGTAAAAGTAATATGCTATTATATTGTCTTTTGTGTTATAAGACGTTTGCAGGACAAGCGACCGATACACTGAACATCCTGCCTGGCTAAAAAAAAAAAAAATGTCTGCTTAAAATGGACACACCCGAGTGAAGAGGTTCTAGAGTTCAACGGATTCACAGACTTGACTGTTCCAACCGCTTTCGAGCAAAACTGTTAAATAAATTAGAAAACACATAAATATATTGAGTACTGTGTGTGGACATCCGACCAGGAAAACCATCCACTATAGAACTATAGACAGTAATGGTAGTAAAGTGTACATGTACAGTACATTATGGACACACACACACACACAAACACACTCCCGGCTGGGACACTGCAGGGCTGGGTGAATGGGACACCAGCAGACAGTATACAAGAACGATACATCTGTTTAGGCATTTAAATAAATAAATAGATAAATAAAATGGCATCTCAGGCCCCCTCTGCCTGCAGCGTCGCAGGTGTGTGTGTGTCTGTGTGTGTGCGTGCACTCCCACATGTGTGTGAGACTGTAAACATTAAGCAAGGTTAAAACGTGGCCTTTGGAGGCCACATTCTACCAGCAAAGGGGTTGTGTGCTGCTGCATATCCTTCCAACCACACAGACCATCTCAAGAGCATCGTGGCTCATTTATAGTATAAATACAACAACAAGAAAAAGGCAGGTCTAATTCAAGTCTGTTTATCCTAGTTACTTACTTATTTCTACCCTTTATTAGGGTGCAAAACCTTCTTTATTCACTGGGTGTGCGTGAATGCTTTCGTATTTACATCTACACGGTATACTGTATGCATGAATGTAAGTCGTTTGGGCCCAGCCCAGAAACGACCTTACAGAGAGTTCTGCCCGATAAAAGGTGAACGTATATTTGTAAACTTAAAAAGGATAACAAGACTGCTGCCGTTTGACTTGCGAGGTGGGCTGAATAAACAAGAAGACGTGGCTAAACTGGACACACAGAAACACAATCATACTCCTATAACCCCCACCCACCAATTTCTTCATTCAGCTCTGCTGGCTAGGCCTAGAGTAGACTGGCTGACAGAGAGATCGAAAGAGAGCAAGTCTGGCATGTACAAGAAGTCATCACTCTGGTCCCATACAAACAACAACAACAGCAACTGTCAGGTTAGTTTGCCGCAGAATGAGTAAACGTAAAGAAACAGGTGGACAGAAGAGAGAAGAGAAGTGGAGTAGAGAAGCAAGTGTGTTCTGCTCCGTTGAAACAAGTCATCCAGGGTGAGCAGCTTCATTACTGTACTTGTCCGGGTCCCTGAAGACGCGAAGGGACGAGAGGTGGACCTCTCCTCACCGTCCTCACCGTTCCCCCTCATCTCCCCCCAAAACGGTGATGGAGCAGTGATGTGCTTGTCCAATATAGTACATCTCATCCATACTACAGTGGGGCTATGTAATTCATTCCAACTCGCGCAATAGTGTCTGTCCATCTGTCTGTCTCTTTCTCTCCAAATAAAAAAGATTTGACGTGGAAGGGAAGGTGGGGACAACAACAACAATCCTTCCAAAGTCTTGTTTTCACTAAAAGCTCTAGAACTCATAAAAAGGCACATGACCGTAAGGGGCCTCTCATGGGAGGGTGTGTGTGTGTGTGTTTGTGTAAAGTTTTTTTCAAAAGATAAAGTTTAGAAGGATGCTGAGCTAACGTTGCCGTTGCAACCGCTTCAGTTCTACGGCACACCTGGGCAGTGGGTGCTCATGGGAAATGTGGTTCACTAAAGAGAGGCGTCTGGTGCCTCATCTCTCTTAACCACTGGCCCCCAGAATGTCTGCTTAGTCTGTGTTTAACGTTTTGAGCGTAAGCTTGTGTACATTAAGTGGGCTGAATGGTGTTTAGTGTGGAAACACGCGTCAGTCGGCGTGTCACAGACACCGTGGGTGTGTGTTTGTGTGTGTGCGCGTGCACACAGGTGTTCAGACAGGTCCGGTGACAGCTGTCACTCCTATGGTCCCGACACTGATCTGCTTGTTTCCCTTCATCAGCTGCTGCAGGCAGGGCAGGGAGCCCATGCCGCCGCCGTCGCCGCCTTCAGGCACGGTGGAGAACTGCAGCTCCACCTGCCGAGACTTCCGCCTCTTCACCGAGCGCCTCTCCTGGCGGGAGGACTTGGCGTTGGCGGTGGCGGTGGTGGGGGGAGGAGGAGGAGGAAGGGGCCGGGGGGAGGGGGGCAGGGCGTGGCCGTTGCAGAGGCCCGAGGAGGGGAAGACGGGCGAGGGAGGGGGCAGGCGGCTGGTGTAGGACGACTCCTCGGAGTGGGTGGAGGAGGAGCAGCAGCTGCTGCTCTCCGAGGAGGGGAACTCCTTGCAGGAGGACGAGGAGCAGGAGGAGTAGAGCGACGACACCTCCTCCACGGAGGCCCGGGGGGGCGGAGGGGGCAGCAGGGGCGGGGGCAGCAGAGGGGGAGGGGGAGGAGGGAGGGGAGGAGGCAGCAGCAAGGGGGGAGGGCAGGGGTGGAAGCCGTTGCACTTGGGAGCGCCGTTGGCCAGCGCAGCGGAGGAGGAGGAGGAGGTGGCGTCCGACTTCAGGAGCTCAACCTTGTCCACCGATTTCGACTTGCCGCGTTTTTTCTGCAGGGGAGGGCGGAGGGTAGGGGGCGAGAGATTGAGAGAGAAAGAGAGAAGTGATCAATAAAAAGGTGCAGAGAATACTTTCACAAATACTATACAGGCAAAATGTTTTATTACATGGCTTCAATGAATGCTCCAATCAGAAGCCAGCGTTCTGGTCACGTGAGAGGTTAGATGTCACAACAACAGACCGCTCTGCTCAACAACAGACCTCCTTGCACAGACAAACATAGCCTACACAAGTGCAGATAAATAAAAGCAGCCTTGTTGTGTACTATTACTGTAATAGTAATTCTTAATCATTTATTGATGTATTAAGCCATGTAATAAGCGGGATAACACCCTTGGAACTGGTGATTTGTTTCCTAAAAACTGACCCAGGTGCAGCCGGGGTCAGTTGTTCGTTGGGTGTTATCCCTTACGCATGCTATCGCAGTATACAGTCAAATCCTAAGTACTACATTAACAGTCAGGATTATTAGATGAATTCTGTCTAAGATGAGATCACACAATAGGGTCAGAGAAGGGTGGGAGAGAGTACAGTTGGGTGGTGATGGAAAAGGATCAAACCGATATATACTGTATACATATTGTTAACGAGATGGAACATGTGACCAATTTCATTACCAACCCTTCTCCTTTCCCTGTGCTGCTCTGTGTGCAGTTTCAAGACCACATAACTGTAGAAAGAGGGATTGACTATCAATGCTGGTGTGCAGCATTCTCCCACTTGTGCACTAGACCCACTAGTGGTAGTGGGTCCCAAGTTGACTGATAGTTGGGAACCACAAGGACCCTTAGGGGCATTTAACTCAAGAGTGTACTGAATCTAATTCACTCAAAAATCCATTTAGTTCCATTTGTGGTAACAATTAACAATGATAATCGCAGCATATGCAAATTGGGATCTCAGGGACGAAATAAACAAATTTAAAACCAACTTTTTTATAGTTTAGAACAGCAGTTCAAACACATACAGTACAGTATACAAATTTGCACTACTTTACTTTGTGCCATGCATATTTTTGAGTCTCTGGCACTAAATATTTTCAGATGTCTCTCTCTGGCACTAAATATTTTTTAGATGGGGGTCCAGTGCAAAATCTATCAATTTGAGGGCACAAAACTTTTGAAAACTTCTGAGAACGAACGATAATCTACTACCAATCAGCAGTGGTTTCACTGGTTTGTGGCTTAGAGATACTGTTTCGCTGACACAACTAAGAGAGGAGATTAAGACCACAGCACTGCGACCCTTTCCTGCAACTGACTGACAGCAGAACACACAGCACCTAAAAGGACCATCGTGAGATGGTCCTAACAGCAGCAGGTTGGAATGGTCACTGTACCTTTTTCTCTGGAGAAAACCTTAGAGGTTCTACAATGTACAAGTCATCTGGACCTACTGAACAGGGGAGAGAGGGGGCAGGTTATTGATGGAATGGTCAAACAGGAACACAAACATGTCACAAGCATGAAACCACCTTGCAAGTAGTAGTAGTAGTGTAATACATGTTACTCCTGAATAGTAGTTTTGGGCTGGTGCCTTGTGTGTGTGTGTGTGTGTGTGTGTGTGTGTGTGTGTGTGTGTGTGTGTGTGTGTGTGTGTGTGTGTGTGTGTGTGTGTGTGTGTGTGTGTGTGCGCGCGTGTGTGTGCGTGCATGCGTGCGTGTGTTTTCTGCCCAGAGGAGAGAGTTGATCGCAAAACAATGTTAACACCCTGGATTTAAAATTAAATCATTAAAATATGCTGCGGATTGCAGGTTCCTGCGCTTTTCACATAACTTGAAAATGCAGTTACGGTGTGACTTAAGTGTTATTATTATTGCTACTTGCACATGTGTACCACTGGCCAGCCCAAAGCGTTATTCAGCATTAATACACCTCTGTAGACTGCACACGGACACAAGCTGACAACAAGCTTTCAGTCCCAAGGGCAAACACCCGCACACATACACGCACCCACACACACCCACACCCACAACTTCAGGGAGAGTAAACGATAGGCAGAGTTTTAGATTTCATGAGTGAAAAGGCTTTTATTATTTGTTTTAGACCTTTGCAGCAGCCACTCCTCACACTTGGCACATGAGTCTCAAATGTCTCTTGAGATAGTTAGACAGACAGACGGACAGAGCTATAGAGCTGTGGTTTTCACCCAGTGGTCCGGGGACCACCAGTGTTCCCTGAGAGGATTCCAGGTGGTCCCCAGCTAAATGATGGTTACAGTTGGCAACCAGTTGGTAAATGGAACTTTATAAATTTGTAACTCTTGAGATCGTAAAAAGAAAACCAAATGGGCCCGCAAGGGTCCATTTTTACGATCTCAAGAGTTAAAGTATATTTAAACATCTTGATGACTTAATTTTCAAGAATGTACACATTTAGAAGATGTGGAAGAATTGTTATCTTGACCAACGTTTGTCCAGCTATCTCTCTATTGAGCCCTGCTATAGAGACAGACATGGAGCAAAGAGGAGGCTGCAGCCTAATTTATGCTAAATGTACAGTGCAATTGCCTGAAGGCCGGTGTCGTTGTGTGCCACAAAGAACAGAAGTTCCAAATGTGCTCACGTGGTGAGCTTGTGTATCTGCTAGTTGAGGGGCATGCAACACCAGCCTACAAGGCATTATACTCCAGGCATTATACTCCAATGCACCAGCATCATGTCACCCTATCTATCTTCGGTAAATGACACGCCTGTGCAAAGGAAGTATAAACTAAGACAAAAATTGTGTGTGTGTGTGTGTGTGTGCGTGCGTGCGTGTTCTTACCTTCTGTAGTGAATTGAAAAGACTTTGAGCGAACAAGCGGATAAACCTCCCTGCGCTTTATGCTCATATCATCATAAGAGGAGAAGCACCTGAGAGAAAAGATAACACACAAGCAGCACCTTGTATTATCAGAAGGCAATTTAAATAGCTGGCTAGAGCAGGCTGATTATAGAGAGAAGTGGAGAAAGCTAAAACAGTGATCTGTCAAGCAGTGTTGCCAACTTGGCGCTCCTGGCGGACTTGGCTCAACTTGGCTCTCCTGGCGGAATATCTAGTGCTTTTTGGATGGTGAGTTAGGGGGAAATTGGTTGACAGGCGCCATTCTTCACCATTTTTCCTCCTACGATAGAGTCCTTCCTAGAAAGGACCATTAGTAAGTTATAGTAACCAAAGAGACCCTTATAGACGTGTAACTCTTGAGATCGTAAAATGGGTCCATTTGGTTTCATTTTACGCTCTCAAGAGTTAAATTATATTTAAACATCTGAATTTCCTAATCGTCAAGAATCTACATATTTAGAAAATGTAGAAGAATTGTTATTTTGACCAACATTTTACCAGTTATTTCTCCTAAATTAGTCCGAGAGACAATCAACATCAAGGGTGGTGCTCTGTGGCTAAAATAATGCAGAATAAATGCAGAATAAATAGTGGGCCCTGGTGTGAAAATGGTTGAAAGCCACCACTCTAAGCGCATTCTAGTGCATTTTGGAAGCGCCACTAGTGCATTTTGGACTTTAGCAGTTGGCAACACTGCTGTCAAGAAATAGCAGTTGACTCAGGTGAATGCCTAACACGGTGTTTCTAATTATACGTAATCACACTTTGCGTGCATCATTCCGTGTGTCCGCCATGCATGCATGCATACATACATACCTCTTGGGGCTGGGGTAATGGTTGCTCTTGGGCAGGGCAGCAGGGATGGGCTGAGCGCTGGGAGGAGAGCTGCGACAGCACTGCAGACACAGCAGCAGACCCAGAGACAGACACAGGACCAGTGACACCACCAGGTAGCTCTGACGGTCCGACACCTGGGAGAGGAAAACATAATACCTGTTGCTGTTGGGCGGAAACATCATCTCATCTCCATGTTTGTAAATAAAAGTCATACTCAGGACGCATCTAGGCATGTGGGGCCCAGTCTGCCCCACCCAACAATCCAAGATATTTCAAATTAAAGTGCTTATATTTAAAATGATTTCAAACACTACTACTGCAACTAACTAACTACAGCTGTGTCACCACTAAACCAACAGCATTTCATCAATGAAAACAGAAAACTCTCTGAGTCAGACCTTCATCTCTGTTGCAACAACTGAAGTTATTATTGATGCTTTACTTGCCTAATAAAAGTCCTGTAACCGAAAATGGTATGGGTGTGACTTCATCGCCGTGGCGCGAAGTGACACGGGCGATGAAGCCGCACCCATACCATTTTCTGATACCAAATGGACCTGCAAGGGTCTATTTGGTTTCATTTTACGATCTCAAGAGTTACCAACTGCCCATCATTTAGCTGTGGACCACCTGGAATCCTCTCAGGGACCACTGGTGGTCCCCGGACCACTGGTTGAAAACCACTGCACTACAGCATCACACAAAACCATCCTAAAGTAGCAGATCTACAAACTCTAAATGCAGAGCAGACCTGCCGGAACACCTCAGGGTTCTGGATGAGAACAGAACAACAGGCTCTCAGAGTACAAGTGCATTATTATCATTATTTCCATGTATCCTATAGATGTTGTCCAAGGTTATCTTTCACTCTGCAGGTAGCAGGAGAGACTGTTGGTATTAATATCTCCAGGCTGAGTCAGAGCAGCTAGCTGTATTGTGTGTCAGTGTTGGGGCTTAACACAGGAGCAAGGCACAAGGAATGATGTTTGCCGCGAGTGTTTGCTGCATCTCAATTCCACTTTTTTTAAAGCCTTCACCGACAGACAGGTGAAGAACAACAGGAAAAAGGGACAGCGAGAGAGAGAGAGAAACGTGACCCCAACACGTGGCACGCTGCCAGGCCAAAGCCCATCTGTGGCATGGATTCTATTGTTGAATACCATCATCATTCCCTTCTGAAAATCACACTTGCGTGAAATGAGGGCCACCCACTGTGGCTAAGTAACTAAAGGTAAACGGGTGGTGTAGTTGTAGTGTACGGTAGTACCTCTCTCTGCAGCTGGCTCATTGTTTCAGTCAGGTTGAGCATCAGCTTGGTCACGTTCTCCAGCTGACTCTGCAGAGCATGGATGGAATCCGTCTGCTTCTGGTCCTGTACACACACACACACACACACACACACACACACACATCCCAAAGTTATCCAACACATCATTCTACATCATCTCAAGCTGATAAAACAGTGTGTGCAGCTTTAACAGACCTGCTCCTCAGCGATACGGGAGGTGTTCTGCAGTTTAATGATGGTCTTGTTAAACGCTCTCTGCATCTCCTCCATCTGCTTGCGGTACCTGAAACAAACGCAAACACACACATTGAAATAAAATCAAATAATAAAAAACACTGCCCTCGGCATCAGTCACTAACTAAGTGACTAAGTACAGGTTAAAATTGAGATTTTTTTTTAAGTTACTATGCGTTTATATAGGAAGCTATGAGCTAAAAATTTATATCAGAATGCTAAATGCTCAGAATCTAAATGTTAAATCAAGTGATGTAAAACAACAACTGGGGACAAAAGCCTACAATAGCAACAGTAAATATGACAGATTGGAGCCAGCTCCTGGCTTGGAAGGTCTAACAACATATATAGCAATCCCAGGTCTAAAAGGATGGAAGTATCTCTAAGTATTGTGATTTTCAACAGTGATTGTAGGCTTGTCCTTCACCTCTGGCTGAGCTCCTCCAGGTATCTGCTGGACAGGCTCATGTTCATCTCCAGGGCTTTGATCCTGTTGTTGAGCCTCATGAAGACGCTCTCCTTCTGGCTGGAGCCGTGCACGGCGCCGCCGTTCAGCAGCCCGCCGCCGTTCCCGCTCCCCATGCCCATCCCCCCGCCGTTGTAGTCGCCGACGCTCTGCAGCTCGGCGTAGAAGTCGGTGGCGATGCGGTGGATGTTCCCGTTGGCGCTCAGAAGCAGCTCGTCCACGGAGTCGTCCCCTCCTCGATGGGGCTCTCCTCCTCCTCCGTGGGCGAGCGAGTCGCCCCCCTGCTCGCCGTGGGACGCGTGGGACGGCTGGAGGTTGTGCCTCTCCCCGGTGCCGTCCGAGGAGGCCGACCGGGTGGCGTCCACGTGGTGCGAGTCGGGCTGCTGCTGGGGGACGGCGGTCGTCGTGGGCAGCTCGGTGGGAGGGGGGATCATGTCCGTGGGCTTGGTGGCCATGGGGAGAGGCTGGACCGGCTGCTCCGTCACGGCGGGGACCAGCAGGTCCGGGGAGGAGGCCGTCTCAGTGGCCAGAGGCTGGAGGATGAGGCGGGAGCTGGGGGTGGGGGTGGCGGCGGCGCTGCTGGCCTGCTGGGTCTCCGGCACCTGGAGGAGGGTGGGGAAGGGGTCGGGGTCCAGGGCGGCGTCCTTGATGGGAGGAAGGAGGTCCCTCTCCTCCTGGGTTGGGGTGGGCCGCGTCACTGAGGCGTGGGAGAAGCTGTGCGGGGGGATGGAGGCGGCGCGGCTGGGCTCCAGGAGGATGGGCGCGTTGGTGTCGTCGCCTGGGTGCTCAGCGCCGCCCCCGCCGGCGTGCGTGGCCTCCGCGGGGTGCTTGCCTGCGTCCAGCTGGCCTTGCAGGGGCATCTCCGGCGGCGGGACGCTCTCCGTGAGCGGGAGGGCCTCCTGTAGAGTGGGGGTGGTGGTGGGGGGTAAGGAGAGCTGCGGAGGAGGTGGGGTGTGCGCCAGCACGGGGGTGAGGTGGGGGTGAGGCAGAGGCGGCGGGTGGGAAGAGGAGCCGAGCGCCGCGCTCCTCCGCCGCAGGCTGCGCTGCCTCTCCCGCGCCAGCCGCGCCGAGCACCAGCGGTGCAGCAGCTCCGGCAGCGTGGCCATGCAGGAGAGGGACAGGGACGACAGGCCCGAGAGAGGACAGTGCACCTGGCTCTCCCGCCGCCTCCTCCTCGCCTCCCTCCTCATCTGCTCCTCGCGCTGCTCCTCCTGCTCCTCCTGGGCGTCGCCCTCCTCCTCGTCCTCCTCCTCCATCAGGGTGACCGTGGAGCGCCTGGACTCCTCCTCGTCCTCGTCCTCTTCCACCAGGGTGACGATCTGCCTCTCCTCAGACGAGTCGGCCGAGGAGGAGGAGTCTCCAGAAACGTCCTGGGAGACCTCCTGGGAGACCGGCAGTCCTGGCTCTGCTGTGGCTAATCTGTTGGAAGGAGGAGGTACAGACTGTTTACATGTTGTTGCAGAGAGCGTTAACTGTTTTCCTAGATCTGCTGTAGATCTACAGCAATCTTTGATTAGTACTATTAGTGCTATTGTTTGATACGATCCTGATGCTAGCAGCCACGACCAGCACTAGCATCCTCTTGCGAGCTGAGGGACCTGAATAAGAGACGGACCGGAAGTAACATCCTGTGCACCAATCGGACTGGAAACATAGACCAAAATATGAAATGTGATTTTTACATGAAAATCACTGGCAGTAGCTACATACAAAATAAAAAAAAATGTTGGTGGAATAAGAATTAACATTATTACTTTATCATTAATGTAAAGCACTTCATTTTGATAAGCGCCCCATGAATAAAGGCTGTTATATTGTGTGCATACCTTGGAAGCCATCCAATTTTGCATGAATGTTTTGCAAGACATTGCAATGTTACGGCCATAGTGTAAGTCATACTGTATTACATTGAAAAAGAAAAACTTCCTCATAGTCCGGGAATTTTACAGATATTTGACCAATGTGGGACCAAGATTTGTTTTCCCCTCATGTGTTTCTAAAGGTGTCTAATAACATGTACTAAAATGTTGAAATTCAACTCCTGTGTGAAACTTCACAGGTCAAAGTGAGGGTACTAGGCACAACCTATAGAAGGCAAAACATGGACAATTCCAGGCATCTTTATGTAGCATGTGATGTCTCACGAGGGAGTTTCCATAATGCTGAATCGATCTTTCTCTCATAATGCTGAATCGGTCGTTAAAAAGTTCTTGGTAATGATTTAGTTCCCAGATGTTCATAAATTTCGCTTAATCTCAGTGTTTTTGTCATGGCAGAGTATCTTAGTATGGTGTGTGGGAGTGTGTGGGTGTATGCACAAGAGAGAGGCTACTTCTCACCCACAACACTAGAGGGAGCAACTATGATCTGGTACTTCTACCACTACAGTACCAGCCAAGCTTCTACCACTCTGCCACTGAAAAGTGGAATGCCCTGACACCATCCATTAAAGGTTGTGCAACACAGGTTTCTTTCAAAATTGGCTGAGGAGAAAGCAAACCAAACAAAAAAAATCTACCAATGTGAGCGACTTTGAGTACTCAGAAAAACACTACTGTGTATGCATTATTATTATAATCACCATCATCACCAGGAGACCAGAAGCGGAGGCTAATGCTTTCTTTTGTACATATAGTTTGTATCTGTTGATGTAAATGTCTTACGCTATGCTGATTAATTGAATCCAATGGACAACATGTCCACAGGACGTTTTGATGTCATACTTTTAGCCTTACTGTACCACTTTGCTGTTTCTGATAAATAGAATGTATTCAAAGGTTTGGTGTGTGTGTGTGTGTGTGTGTGTGTGTGTGTGTGTGTGTGTGTGTGTGTGTGTGTGTGTGTGTGTGTGTGTGTGTGTGTGTGTGTGTGTGTGTGTGTGTGTGTGTCTTACATAGCTTCAGCATCCAGTGTCGTTGTGGGTCTGATGGGGACCTCCAAGCTACCTGCAGTCTCATTCTGCATCACTGTTGCGTTAGCTGGAAGTAGAAAAAACAATAATACAAGTCAGAAGAGGGCTAGAGGGATGTGTTTAAGGTGCGCGCACGTACACACACACACACACACACACACACACGGTGCCTGGGCGGTATTGGAGTAACGTTCTTGTCCTGCCAAGAGTGATATGCTCTAGTGAGTTCAAGAGGCCAATGGATACTAAACCAATTACTGGACCTGATCAGCACAAGACGCATAATATTTACTCATACTAAAATGGCTTCTTTAAAAGCAAGACTTTTGCGGGGTTGGTTAGGAGTCAGTTAGAGTCTCTTTGTAATCTTCGTACATAGAGAACCTTTGCTCCAGTTTGTTCAGGGCACCCGTTTAACAGGGAGCACAGAGAACAGGGAAGTATAGCTTGTTCCTCCACCTACGTTTGGTTCTCCCAGTTAGACTCCTCACTGTCGCGTGAAAAAGAAGCAGCTTGGAGCTTCGCAGACTGGACCACAGAGTACAGGAACTGTACACAATTACCAAGGGAGGAAATTGCCATAAGAATACAACTTGGCATATTACCAGTTTGTTGTTGTTTTTTTTAAATCAAGTCCAATGTGGCTGTTCAGAGTTTTAAAGACAGTGAGGAGGAAGACTCTGGGCCAGCTCTTTGTGGTTGTTGGAGAACTTTATTTGGGAGAAGGGTGGAACAACAGTTAACCGGTCTAGTCCAGTTTAAGTCCACTCGCTCCCTCTCTTCCTCTACAGTAGTCTTTCCCTCTGTAGATATAAATAAGTACAAACAGGGAGAATAACTAGGCAGATCAACGGCAACAGAGTTTAGCTGACATTACAGGTTAGGTGTCAGAAGTACTGTCTAATTTACCTTGGATCGCGAGTCGACTTTTCGGCTCGACCAGGGGCGGATGTAACATTTCCCAATTGGGGGGGGGGGGGGGGGGGGGGGGGGGGGTCAGAAGAAAATGGTAAGCCGCACCCATACCATTTTCAGTAGTGTTTCAAATACTTTTAAATATAAGCACTGAAATATCTTGGGTTGTTTTGCATGCCATCATGTTTGGTGGGGCAGACTGGGCATTTAGGGGGGCATTTAGGGGGGCATTTAGGGGGGCATCCCCCCCCCCCCCCATGCCTAGATCCGCCCCTGTGCTCCCTTTGGGCCGAACAGGCAGGCGAGAAGCAGGCTTTGCGTCATAAGCTTCCGACGGATCTGCTCCTCTATCAGGGAGCACAACAAAGACAGACATTGTTCTGCAGAAAAATCTGATGGAGACCTCCTGCCGGCACACAAATAAACATCTGGACCCTTTACAAAAACACACACACAGTCGTCCATGCACCAGAGCCAATGATAACACACACACACACACGCACACGCACACCCACACATTATACATATGCTCACAATCGGAGGCGAAAAGAAGAAAATGACCCAGTTTTAGAAGCAGGCTAATTTAAACAAGATGTGGTTTCAAAGTGCTGCGAGTTGGAGTGAACATACTGTGGGCAAATGGAGGCAGGGAGTAGAGTTACCCCACCACGAAAAAGAAAGAAAAAGGACGCCAATGCCAGATTTCTATGCCACCAAAACTAGACCATCTACAAGCTCACACATAATGCGTTGTGTGACCTTGTAGGTGCAGGACACTGATGCACAAGTGCGTATAAATCTGGCTTAACTAAAAGCAACAGGGTGTCTAAGGTACAAATCCAAGAAGCATAAATCCTTACATCATATCTGGTTTGCTATCCAAGCTGCCTGACTCATAAACAAGTGAGTCATTGTTCAGCGTGGGTGAACCAGTTATTTGCGTTTGAGAGTTTTTCTGACGGCATGATTGGGACTGACAATGAGAATGGATGCCCCCTGGCTTGCTTGCCCTCTATGAGGACATACAGTAAATTCTATGGTTTCCTATAGGATAACAGATGCATGGTTATGCACAGTACACCATCATTATGCTATTTCGAGTGTGCACACAGTGGTAGGCTAAACCTCTGAAAACAGTTACACTGTAATGTCCTTTCTGTGGAGCATGACAGAGGAGACAAGTAGGAAAGTGTAAAAGTGTGTGCGCTCGCTGTTTTGCTAAGAGAACAAAAAAAATAATAAAAATAATGGAAACGGTACGTTTAGCTGATATTTTCTGGGAAACTCCAAGGGGCGATAGAAGACTGAAAACAAGCAACAAAACAAATCGGGTGCTGTCACAGTGGTCAGAATACATTTGAATTGATCGCCATCACCATTGCGCTTTGTGTGTGGGTGCGTGCGTGTGTGTACGCGTGTTGTATTTTTGCAGAGTGCAAAATAGTGGTATTGTGGTTTTCTTGAGTTACAGTCCGAACTGCTGATTTCTTTTGCTTTCGCTGAAATCGGCCAACAGCCCTGAGAGCTTGAACAATGTATTACTGTCATGTAGGGTAGTTTAACAGACTATCGAGTGTCAGAGTGGGCCGCTGGAGCACTTTGGTGTGAAGAAATTAAAGCGTGGCGAAGAAAGGGTCAGAGGATGGAGCGAGGTAAAGGTAAACGTTTGAAGAGAAAGAAGAAAAGGTCAGAGGAACAAAAGGTAAAAGTAAATGTCTGAAGGAAGAGACTTAGGAGAAGCATGACTACCTTCTCTGTGTGCTCCTCCCTCCAGCTCTGGCTTGCCCCCCAGCACGTTGGCAGCGATGTTGTTCACCATGTTCAAGATAGCATCTGCAGGAAGACAAAGAGAAAAAAACACACCATTGGTTTAATTCAGGGGTGCCCACACTTTTTTGAGTTGAGAGCTACTTTCAAAATGACCGGCTCAACAAGATCTACTACACATCAAAAATGTGATTACTCCATTACTGAAAATCCATTTCAAGGCCCCTTAGAATGTTTGAGCTTTGAAATAGTGGTGATGGTGTCTTCTTGTATATGCTACTACTAACGTTAATTTGGCGTTTGAGTTGACAGTTTGTAATGTTGAGTTTAGTCTCTTTCACTCAAAACTAAGAACTTTCACGCTTTTGTCCACAACAGGGAAAGAGAACTGGCATAACAAAATAACAATTATTCTCCATTTTCTAATTGCGTGGACTCTTGAGAGTGTAACTCTTGAGAGCGTTAAAATAAAACCAAATGGACCCGTAAGGGTCCATTTGGTTTCATTTTACACTCTCAAGAGTTACAGACTTATGGGGACTGCCGTGATCTACCTGCACGGTCTGTGTGATCTACTGGTAGATCACACTCTACCTTTTGGGCATCCCTGCTTTAATTACAGGTCCAAAATCCAGCGACCTCAGAAAAGGTCTGCGACCAGTTATTCCTAAATATAAAACATCAGTTAAATTGTGCTTAAACCCAATTCTTAAAAGAGGAGGTGAGTCTTCCGGTTCCCTCCCTTGTGTGTCTAACTGTACAAATGGATTCCATTCGCATACACTCAGATAGTTACGTAAAGACTGATGATGTTACAGTGTAGTGATAAATAATGAAATGGGGGATCCATGGACTAATCCATATCGATTTTGGGGTTGTGGAATTCACCAGGTCGGTTGAGAGTGAACTATTCCATCTCAAATATATTGCGTCAAATATATTGCGTCATACGAGCTTGTAGGTCTGCTTTTTTTGGAAAATCCTTAAAACGTGGTGCAAATCTTTGAATATTATCTTCTGTCTGAGCAAAGGTTATTAACTCCAATCTTTGTTTCTGGGGTTAACACACCCCCATGGGCCATACATTCCAGCCAGACCCTTTAGGTCAGCTGACCAATTGCTTTTAGTCGTGCCCTCAACTCCATGTGTCAGAGGTGACTGAGCCTTCTCTGGGGCAGGGCCCATACTATAGAATGCCCTGCCCCCCTCAAACTCCTTCCAAATCCCTCCTAAAGACACACTTTTTATCCCTGGTTTTTAATGTTGTTAGATTATGCACACTCCATGTTTCGTCTTTTTGTCCTTAATTCTATTTTAACGTTCTCTTGTTGTTGCTATGTTACTGTTTATTCCTTTCACATGCTCCTGTGGTACTATAGTTTGTCTTCGGTCAAAGTAAATGTGCTATATAAATGAAACTTGATTTGATTTGCTTTACACAGCTTTAATAAGATACTCTTTCCCCTACTTTCCATTTATTCTTCTAGGAACTTGCACTCCCCCCTGAACACAGCTCTCTTACTGCCTCCCAACCTTCCTTGGAGCCATGCTGAAGAAAACCCAGTCTGTCTCTGCAGTCTGCTTACGTTATTACAGCAGACCAAAAGTTATGTTTGACCCCTGGGTCTGTGTGTGTGTGTGTGTGTGTGTGTGTGTGTGTGTGTGTGTGTGTGTGTGTGTGTGTGTGTGTGTGTGTGTGTGTGTGTGTGTGTGTGTGTGTGTGCGCGCGCCTGTGTACGCAACAAAATTTGTGAGCAACAAGGTTTCTAAGCCAATCACACGGCAAGCTCTTCACCATATTTCTCCTCCCCTCTCCAAATCTGGAAAAGAACACAGGGCCCTGTGTGTGTGTGCGTGTGTGTGTGCGCGTGTGCGTGCGTGGTGTTTAATGCCATGTGGGGGGAAACAAACAGAGGGAAAATTTAGTCGTTTCTGCCTCCAGGCAAATGACTGTCCTGACTCTGGCCTTTACACTCGGTCGGTGTGATGCAGGGTGACACACCTGCGTACTGCTTGGTTGTGCTATTATTCGCTCACACCCATGTTAAGTGTTTTTACTGTTAGAATAGAGGGAGGGTGTACTGTTAACTGTACGTACTGGTGGCTGAGCCAAGGAGATTCTTAGCGGCCTTGTCCTCAGGTAGTTGGAATCCAGGTGGGTAGTCTATGGAGGGAGGAGAACAGAGAACAGTCACTAGTTAAGACTGTGGCACTACCATGCATGCATGCAGCACAACTAAGCCGAATAAATAGTGGTATGAAAATGGTTGAAAACCCCTGCTGCAGAGCTCCCAATACTGTGTGTCTTCGTTGAACAGGACAATCAGAATGCAGGACACTATGTTCATCCACATGAGTTTTTAGGATGAAGATGGGGATTTGTAAAACTATATATTTTTGGAAACCTTATAGCCTAAGGAATCAGAAAATGTTTGATTCCATTTTTTTCGAGGTTGTTATAGCAGCCATCTTGGATCTTTAAAAATGGCTGCTCTCAAAAACGAATTTCTCAATATCTGGCCTCCCAGATGGCCTAAAATCAGGGTTGCAGTGGTTAAATCTACATTTTTGGGCACAAGGAATGCAGTGGAGTCGATTACATTGTAAATGAAATATGCATGAGTGTGTATTTTCCATTTTAATCATGTTTTATGTTGTAAAACAACACAATATGGAAAAATAAAAAACGGAAAATACACACTATGCATCAAATTACATTCTTCATGTCAAGGTAATATAAAGGTCCCTAAAATATCTTGATGAATGCTGGTTTTAGTCATAGCTCAACTCTTAGGTTAGCTGTGAAAAACCCTATGGTGCCAAAAACATCTCAGATGAATCCAGGTATGTGTGAAAAGTTTCTTCATCAGTTATGTTAATCTTGGGCCTATTGTAGAAAATCAAACTCTGCTGATTCAGACTCCACTTGTTGGACTCACAGTTGGAGCAGGAGTGGGTGGGATTTGTTAATTACCCAATGTGGTGCACCTTGCATGGCCCATTAGGTATAGTAGGGGGAATTATCGTCATAACATAATTCTAGTCGTTACGAAGTGGACAAAAGCACCAAATTTTTCACACACACTCTTCAGGGTGGTGTCTCTCACCATCCCAGAAGGGGTGCCCAACATTTTAGATTTACGTACTAAAGGCTAATTTGGGGGTAAAATCCAAAATGGCCACCAGAAATGACCTATTTTTTTCCTAAACGTGATAAAATTTAACTGATTGTGGCAAGTATAACCTTTACATAGTAATTACATTAATTTTAAAGGATTTGGCAAAATACAGCCAATTAAAAAATCTCTTAAATGTTTTTAAATGACTTTAAATGCCAAAAAATGCCTTAAAAGCACTCGTATTGAGATGAACTTCCACTTTATACCCGTGATACATTGTCAATGCTAAAATTACAGTGTTTAAAAAAAACTTTTATTATAAGACCCTGTGAATGATTACCAATCACTAAGATTTTGTAAAAATCTTCATATGGTCAGAGATCAAGCCTTCCAATTCTGGTAGCCCCCTACCCAGGGGGCAAAGGGGGTGTGCTGCATTTGCCATAAGATCAACGGTTTTCCACCAGAAATAATATCTATGACCCAGTAGGGTTACAACCTGGTTATTACAGTACCTATTATAACCTGGAAATCCAATATGGTCACTTCAGTTTAGGCCCATTGGATATAATGGGGGCAAACAGGACAAATTTTAAACTAAGGCATATTTTCATGAATCATCACATGTTGATTAATGATATGAATAAGAACATTTTTGTATTATTAAGTTTCCATGAAATCCAATATTCAATATTAGCCCCCATAAAATAGGTTTTGCTTGAACTTCTGAACCAGATGATCTAGAAACGCAAACTTGTCTATTTCTTAGTTTCTGAGCATGAGAGTCTTAATGGAATACCTATTTTTTATTATTGGGTGTGTCTGGACCCTTACTGTGTATATTTACAATATGGTGGCTACCCAAAATAGTGGTTCATGACTTCTACAATAATTGTTGACTTGAGTTTGTTGAATTGAGTTTGCATATTGTTAAAATTGTTGCAAATGTCAAATCCCATTACCCAGGGGGCAAACTGCATCTTTGGTGCGAACACCGCCGCTGTACGATAACAGTTTAAATGTAGTCGTAAAAGCATTACCCAGTTGAGTCGACTGTAGAGCCCTTGACTGTTGTGGCGTGCCTCCTCGTCCTCCCCAACACCAACACTGCATGTATAGGAATTGAATTGTATAGGCCACTATCAGCTGCGTTGCTGGTGTAGCAGTGGAAATATGTGGGGTAACACCGAGAACGGTCGCCTGTAACGTTAGGGGGGGGCGGTCGGAGTTTCCCCATGTTAAGTCTATGGGGAAAATGTAATTCAACGATTCATCAACAATTGGTTAATTTGAAAAAAGGCCTTTGTCAGTCTCTTCTAATATTATGGTCAATGTCCGTGTGAAAACTCAGTCATTGAGGAGTTATCGCGGTTTCAGACAGACATTTAGACAGACATTTCCATAATTATAGGATGTCTGCCACAATACTGGCCACCAGCCTATAAGTGAGGGGTATTTCCACAAAACTTGACAGGTTGGTCAATAATTAATTCACTTTTTTTGCTGGATGGAAAGTCTCGGTGAAGGGAATGCATTTACCTGTATACTTACAGTATACAGTATGTTAATGAACAAGGCAATATCATACCATTCTCTATTCTGTCTGACTTTCCATCATGAAATTACACCATGAGAAAGTTCAATTTCCCATGACAGCCAAACTTTCCCAGAATTTACCATAGGCCCTCTTAAGGTAGACAAACTCCATAGAGATCCTTGTTCTGCTCTCTGCCCTTTCTTGATGCCAAAGATCATGTGATCAAGTACCTCTGCCTGTGTGAAAACCACATTCCAGGGACAACATTCTCAGCTACATGGCTGATGAGCCGGGTTATGTTGATTCTTGCGAAAATCTTTCTTGTTATGTTCAGGTGGGCTATACCATGATGGTTATCGCAGGATGCCCTCTCCCCTCTCCTCTTGTAAACATGCACTATATGCATCCTTCTTGGGACCCTTCTTTTCCTCCTGGTACAGATGCCACCATTCTTATAGATGTTTCAAAGTCAAAGTCGTCAGATTAGTCACTCACGTTACCGCAGTGAAATTAATTCTCCGCTTTTGGCCCATCTCTTGGAGCGGTGAGCTGCAGCGTGCACCGTGCTCGGGAATCATTAGTTGATTTGACCCCCAATCCATCCCTTTGATGCTGAGTGCCAAGCAGGGAGGCATTGGGTCCTATTTTTACAGTCTTTGGTATGACCCGGCCGGGAATTGAACCCCGACCTCCCAGTTTCAGGGCGGACACTCTAACCACAAGGCCACTGACTGGTGGTGTGTGGTGGTGTTTGCGGGCAACCCATCACGTCCTGCTGCTAGAAGTGGCCTTTTGGGGTGCTTTCACTGTCTGCACAGGTGAGGGGGTCAGCCAGTTCAGCTTTGAATGGCAGTTCAGGTATTGTGGCAATTGGAAATTGAGGACTCTGTTCAAGATCTCACTCTGCCCAGCGTGCTAGGATGTCACACTTGTCAGTGAGAAGGAAAGACCTGTTAGAGGAGCAGACTGGAGTTGAGCCAGAGGTTTTAGGTGCATGAAGATCATGCAGGCCTGAATGGAAAGACCCAAAGTCCTTCATGTCATCAGCCATCTGAAGATCTTATGCAATCTTTACCCACAGGTTGTTTTCCATCTGCCATGTCCTCCACAGCAGCTTTTGCTTGTCTTGTTGGTATTGCTGCTTCTTCTGGCTGAAAGCGCAATAATCAAGATGTTGGTGGGAGTCTTGATTAGGATGTGGATCTCAGGTTCATTCTCGTCAATCTCTCTGCTTCCTTTTGACAAAACCGAGCAGCAGCAGTGTAGACATTTTTTTTTCTGTTCTTCCATTTTCCCATTCTCTGGATCTGGGTCAAAGCTCTGCAGTTCTTGATTAAAGGTATAGTAGTAAGTGATTTCACTTAATGTAAATATTGTTTGTGTTTTCTTTTCTTTTTTTTGCTAATCCCCTCTACTATAGTGTGGTGACCATATAAGGAGTCCCTGTCCCCAGTGAGACCCTGGGGTCATAAAACCCTAGTTTCAGTTTTTGCTTTGGGATAAAAGCCTTTCGTCCAATCAGGATAAGAGGGGCCTTCCTCCAATCAGGATTGAGTGGGGACAGGCCTTGGTGTATAGGCCTATAGTTTGCCTGTTGCACTCCTCCTCACCGTAGAGTGTGTGCATGTGTACATCTTTCTACTGGGGGGGACCGGAAGGTTTTCCAAATCATCGAAATCACTTACTATACCTTTAATTTTTGTCTTTTGAGAGATTTGAGAAATGTTTATGAGATATTGTATTATGTGTCCAGATTACCAGAATAATACCATTTAGTCATGTATAAATGCAAAATTCCTAACCATACATCCCTGATTTAGAATGAAAACCATTTCCATTGTATTCCTTGCCCCAAAAAATGTAGATTTAACCACTATAATCATGATTTTAGGTCATCTTGGAGGCAAGATATTGAGAAATTCGTTTTTAAAAGTAGCCATTTTTAAAGATCCAAGATGGCCGCTATAATGACCTTGAAAAAAATGGAATCAAACATTTTCTGATTTAGTAGGCTGTAAGGTTTCCAAAAATATATAGTTTTAAAAATCCCCGTCTTCATCCTAAAAAATGACATAAGGAACTGGACTAAATCAGAATGCTTGACAATATCAGCACTGAAATGTTCTTTTTTCACATGATTTATTTATTTACCTCTAGTGAGTTAAATAAATACGGACGCGTTTCGCCCCAGGCGGCCTTCCACACTGTTGTGGAAGGCTGAGGAAGGGCGACTGGGGTCACTAGAGGAAAATAAATAAAGCTTCTGAAAAAATACTTTTTCATGAGGGCTGGGATTCACTTCTTTTCATTATATTGCGGAGCTGTGCACCCAGAAGGAGTTTTTTTTTTTTTAACCCTAGACACTAAACTTAATTTTTATCACTCCATCACTAAACATGGGTATATTTTATTCAATGTAAACTATCTAATAAAAAAATATTTCTCATCATAATACATGGAAGTACAGCAACACATGGCAACTTGGGGTACTCTTTAATATTTCATCTTGACTTTTCACAAAAAATACATTCCAAAGACCTGTGAGATTGGTCCAGTGAAGAAAAAATAAATGAATAAAAAAGTCCATTTTGAATGAATGGAATTTTTTCCCCTATCACTAAACATGGGTAAAATTGACCCAAAATCTTCCTGGAGAAAAAACTAAGAGTGTGTCAGGGAAACAAACCCACATTCTGTGATGTCACTGAGCATCATGAAGCTACTGAAGGACCCGCCCACCTCAGACACCAGCGACATTATGAAAGTTGCAAAAACATAATCGTTCGGGTAAGAATCACCCATGTTTAGTGTTCTTGTCTGCTTCGGCAGCTTTCTTGTCTTCTCAATGCTTGACAATATACCTAGCTTGGCCGTCAAGGCAGCATACTGTCATCGTGAAACAATATTTTCATCATTAAATATTTAGGGGTGCAGACAAAACAGACAAGGGTCTTACCAAAGTCTTCATCCAGGTACTCCAGTCTCTCTGAGGGGTACTGGGAGTCTGCTATCTCCTCGTACTCCTCCACCATACTGGTGCCAAAAACCCTGCACACATTAGAAAACAAGCATCCACCGTTACCACATCACGCATGATTCACTGATCAGACAGTATGGTGAAAAAAAACAACATCCAGGCACCATAGTCTACAGAAGAATCCATATTGAAATGATCTGCATGTGTGGCGATGCACACAGACACACAACATTACTACTCCAGTTTATACAGATCCTTAGAGTTAAATGAGTTAAATGAACAAGAAGTATTTGTTTAACTCTGAGGTGTGTAAATCAATCCTGGAGAAAAAAACTTCAATCTAGAAACGGATTTTAATGAAAGACATTTGATTATAACCAAATGAACTCATCAATAAATTCTGGACTAGTACAGTACATCTGCAGTTGGTTAGAGGCTCTACCTTCTCTTTCTTCAGTGAGAAATGCAGAAACTGATTTTTGACTGGCAAGAATTAGTACATTTAACACAGTGGATTTCAGCCAGTGGTGCGGGGACCACCAGTGGTCCTTGAGAGGGTTCCAGGTGGTCCCCAGGCTAAATGATGGCAAGTTGATTAACCCAGATGCAACTCTTTGAGAGCGTAAAAAAAAATAAATATTCGTCTGAATTAGCCGAAGTCTACACAACGATCACACAATCAAAATGGTTGAGAACCATTGATCTAACGCTCTGTGAAATGTCCCCCTGACAGTACACTCTGAGGCTCATAAAACAATGTCTCCCTGAGAGGGTGGGATGGCTTATGGTAAAACTTTGTGGACATGTGGTCTCTCACGCAGCAGACCTGGGTTTGATTCCCGGGTAGAACAATAAGACTAGGGGTGGGCAAAAAAAAAAAAAAAAAAAGATATGCCAATATATCGCAATTCTTAATGCAATGATATCCATATCGAAACGCCAGGTTCAAAATCGTTTTTTTTTTTTTTAAATGATGATTGAGTAGGCTATTCATTAATTTGTTCATGTCAAAGACTGGCTGATGTTATCAGGCTGCATTGATGATGATGTGTATGATTGATTTTTTTTATTTGTTATTTATATTGTTTAAAATTGCTTTAAAGTTTTCTAGTTGATTGAACTTAACATGGTCCATATTGTTCAGAATGATTTTTCTTGTAGGACCTTTTTTCCTGAGGTGGAATCCCCCTTGTTCTAGTATGATAACATGATAAAATCGATTCAGGACCCTCAATATTGTATCGTATCATGAGATAAGTGAATTGTTCCCCCCCTAAATAAGACGTTGCGGTTATTTGCGGGAGCTTTGTAAATATCAACATGGTTGATCAACATGGTTTTCCTCTGAGGGAGAGGACATGGTATTTTTCTTGTAGGACCTTTTTTCGGAGGGTGTACAAACGGAACCCAATGGACCCGTCAGGGTCTCGGGGAAAAAAAATGGATGGAATCCCCCTTGTTCTAGTATGATAAAAAAAAGATAAACTATAAATCGATTCAGGACCCTAAATATCAATATTGTATCGTATCGTGAGGTAAGTGAATTGTTTCCCACCACTAAATAAGACGTGGAGGTTATTTGCGGCAGCTTTGTAAGATCAACAACGTGGTTTTCCTCCGAGCGAGTCAGGGGACATGGTAATGGGACAAATACAGCATGTTCTCTATCACTATCTAAGGTAAATAACACCAATACGACCCGGCCCAACTGAGATAGAAGCTCCACATGCCTCTTCATGTGAGAGAGAGCGTTCCTCAGCAGCTCTTATCTAAAAGGTTGAAAGGAACACCACGGCTCAGATCTGAACTACGACCTCCCTCTGAGGGCTTTACGGATTCCTTAACTAACCTATGCCCACCTCCTCCTCCTTTCCTTATAGTCCTCAGAGGCAGATACGCCTCTGTGCCGCTGTCAATGTTTGTCAAGGTAATCTATTTTAGAGTCACTTATTTTTGCTACCCCAATGTGTACTGTTGGTGTGCAATCATGTTTTCCGTGTGATGTCATGTTCCAAGAGATAGTTAATCCCTGCTTAAATTCAATTTGAGATATGGATGCGCACGCACACACGCGCACACACACGCAGGGGCTCCATTTTTGTCACCGCTAAACCCCTTATCCCTTAACTTCTTTGCCTTTTTAGACTATTTAAAAAAACATTTTTAGTAGTTCAAATGGCCAGTCTACAAGCTCACATGTTGAAATAAAAAAATAAAAACAAAGTAAAAAAGAAATAAGGGATTTGGGATAATGGGTTTTGCATGTAACCAAAATGGAGCCTGCAATGGAGCCTTACTCCATATTCAACTATACACACACACACACACACGCGCACGCACACAAAGCCTACAGAGCACACCATTAACAAATACCCTCCACTGAAAGCCAGTACAAAACATACACAACTTAAAAAGACTTTCTTAATTTTCATGACTTTCTTAACTTCTCATACTCACATACACATTATATTGTGCTCAAAACTTCTTCAACTCAAACAAAGGTCTAATCTGCAAGTTAGCACGGATCCCTGTAGTGCAATGGCGGCACCAGTATTAGACAGGCCTTTTTTCCGTCTTTGTGCTGACCTAGAAACCCTAAATGCTCTGCGTTGCGCGTATGCTTTCCATACGGGGAGCATTCCAGTCAACCTTGGCTGCACTCCAGCCCAAAAGGCAGGCAGAGAGGAGGAGGATTATACTGTGCAGAGCTGCAGGGGATGAATAGGAGGGACTGTGTGTCGAAATGCTCACTACGTGTGTTCATGTAACCCGATACCATCATGATCGGAGACATGCACTGGTCTGCAGCAGTGGTTAGATAACTCTACTCCAGGCCGCCACAACTCTTGGAAGGAGTTGGATAGACGCATTTCGCAAGAAATCACTCTGATCGTTGCTGTTGGACAAAAAAAAATCACATCTCCATATTTTAACTTTTTGTGGGGGTTTTCCTATATAATACTAGTGTTTAACTTTACTTTTTTAAATCCAGAAAAGTAACAGTTTTGGATATGTTAGGCTTCACCGCGACAGAGAATATACAGAGGCAGACAGAGACGTACAGAGAAACAAGCAGAATCTTAAAGAAAAAAAAAAGAGAGTGAGAAAGAGATAGAGAAAGAGAGTGAATACTAGAGATCGAGAGTAAAAAAGGAAGGTGTTGTGAGTTGATCTTTTTTTCTTTTTGACATTTCACTAGAAGAGAACGAGAGCAGAGAATTCCCCAGCCATCCAAGTACAGCATGGCTCAGCTCCAGAGCGGTTTCCTGGAAAGACCTATGGGCTCCATACGACTCCTCCCCCCAAAAAGAGAGAGAGAAAGAGAGACACACACACACGCACACACACTTCCAAGAATTGATGTACGCTACGGTACAGTATGAACTAGTCTCTGACATGAGATTGTAATTTCTGACAGTAGATTCTAGTTTTTGCTGCTAGATTATGGTTCATGACGCTAGATTCTAGTTTCTGATGCTAGATTATAGTTTCTGACGATACATTCTATTTCTGACACTAAATTCTAGTTTTTGACTCTACATCCTAGTTTTTCTGAAAAAAAATCTGTTTCTGTGTCAGTGATGCTCAACATATTTCATGCCAAGGACCTCCAGAATCATCTATATTTGGTTGTGGACCCCCATCTAAAAACATATTGTTCTAGGAATCCCCCAGAAGATTTGAGTTAAAAAATGTTTGCTTCCGAAAGAATATATTCAAAGATTTGCGCCACGTTTTTGTGATTTTTCAGAAATAGCAGATCTACAAGCTCATAGTGTACCACCGAGTGGCGCGCTATGAGCTTGTAGATCTGCTATTTTTCAATAGCTAAAGTATAGAACACGTTACAGTACAGAAAGGTTAAAAAAAAGTGGATTCTGAGACTTATTCTCCACGAATTACACACACCACCCCACCAAACCAGACCTTGGACTCCTGGAGATTTATCTGTTTTTGTGGCATTCCTGGGCCAATAATGTGATGACCTTGTGGTTTTCCCCTACCGGAGACGCTAGCATCTTTCTGCCGGTCATCAAATTATTGGCTTAGGAAAGGGACAAAAACAAGCCAATCTCTATGAATTCAATGCTTCATGGGGTGTGCAACTGGTGCAGATACTGGTAATGTTTTGGGCCTACTTTCCTTCGTGGAAGCACTCTGAGCTCACCCACTACACAGATAAAACACACTAGAAACACAACAAAGCGATTGTTTTTCAGAGGAAAAATATTCTCTATGGAGCTTTTTCTCTTGGCAATATAAGCAGTTGGTGCAAATACTATTTGATTTTCTGATTAAAAAAATAATCAACTAATCACCTTCTAATCACAGAAGCCGTACTTGTATTGATTAGTAGGTAAACTCTTCATGAGATATCCACTAGTTGGGTTGTGCGCAATGTTTGGCAGTAACTATTTAAATATAACATATTACTGTAATATTATTACCTTTTCCAGCAAAGTTAAAGGAAAGATATTATTCCGCCACAATGTGTAATAAGCAATATGTTGCTCTGCCAAAACACGCCTCATTACTTTCAGCTTGTTGTTGCATGTGAAAATAGAACAGACATGCACTGTAGTTTGTAAATCCTAATCTACCGCAATATTCTGCGCACATGACATACAATAAACGTTATCTCAGTTGTCACCAAACAGATTGTGTTGTACATCTTTATTCCTTTGCGGGTGGGAGCGGGTGACTTGGGAATGTAATATTGTAATATGTAATACATTATTCTTTGATTAACATATTAATATGTCAATATAGTAATAAGTAAAGTCATATTATTACTTTCTCTAAGGGGTCGTAAATAAAGTAAAGATATTACTATGCTAAATAATATTGCCAAACACTGGTCGTGTGAGATACTCTACTGCAAGGCAGAATCATAGAAGCACTGGAGCTATGGACCAGAGCTAGGGGGTCAACCACACCAGTGTGCAAATCACAGTCAACTGACTCTACTACGGTTAAAAATGTGTTGTGTGACAGAGTCACAGAGATATTAGTCCAATAAAGCAGCGTGTTGTTTGGGATGTTTCAGTGTGCTGGTATGCTGTCTATTTTTAGACAGCAGAACAACTGCCATCCTACCTTGAAAGAAAGATTCCTGTTATATAAGAATCTACTTGGACAGTTTGCCAGACACGTCATGGTGAGAAGAAGAAGATAAAATAAAGTCAGGACCAACCGGGTCAAAAGAAGACCAAGGCTAGCGAGATCCTATGACGCTTCTTATGAAATCAGTGGATTTCAACAAGTTGTCCGGGGACCACCAGTGGTACTTGTGGAGTTTCCAGGTGGTCCCTAGCTAAATCAGTGAGAGTTTTATCCAAATAGACCCCTACAGATCTTTATGCTTGATTCATAAGAAGCATACACAATTAGAGAACGTAGAAGAATTGTTATTTTGATCAACATTTACGAAAAACATGCAATTGGAAATTCAACTTTACGTACAAAACCAAAAGAAATCTTTAGTTTTGGGGTCTGCGGGGTGAAAATGTCATCAAATGGTGGTCCGTGGCTCAAATGCTGAATAAATAGTGAGCCCTGGTATCGAAAATGGCTGGAAACCACTGGCTCAAAGGAATAATAAGAAACAATACGCCTTGATAGGAAAAGGTTTGAAAACCGCCATTATAAATGACAGTATTTAACCAACATACTAATACAAATGTTTCCCTTTTAGCCAGTCTTACCTGATGAGACTGAGAGGACAGAAATGTTCTGATCCGAAGTGAGAGAGAAGCTCAACCTGCAGGAGGGACAACAGCAAATAATCAGTCTTTGACAAACAGTCAATCATCATCATCATGGCCAGTTGTACAAAACACCCCAACAAGAATTATTATTACCATTATACACCCATTCTAATAACACTGTCCATGACACGTGGGTTAGGTAATCGTCAAACGTTGCCAAGCGTCGGCAATCTCTGTCTGTATTCTATGTGTTGTGTTACAATGCAATAGTTCCCAAACCTTTTCGCTCAAGACCCAAAAGCGAGACGCAAACCAGTGAAAATAGACATCTACAAGCGACGTGTGATGGGAGATTTTTGCCAGATTTTAAAAATATTACGTATTCTTTATTGAATTATTTAAAAAAAAACGTATTTGCATTGTTTTTCCATTCATGGAAAAAGTAATTTTTTGGGGGGAAGAGTCTTTTATTCTAATAATTAAAAGCAACATGTAAGAAATTTGTTTGACTCCCGACCCACTTGTTGGGGGAAACTGTGTTATAATGGAGTGATATTCCACATGCATTACAGTGACACTACTGTATGTGTGCTGTGCCAACCAATGCTTCAATAATCACAACACATTATGCCCATTAAGGTGTGTCTACATTCCATATATATATTACATGTATATATTCATAACCCCTGACCCAGAGAGAAGGGTGCTACCTTTATGTACTTGATGAACATCTGATGTCAGAAGAGGACAGCGGAGGGAGGAACAGAGAGGGAGAGAAAAATCAGTAAAAAAAAAAAGGTTGATTCATGCCACAAGCAAGTAAAGTAATGAGCTCACAGTTTGTCAAATGCTGTCTTGTCTTTTTAAAACACACTGCTGACTCTCTTCATACCATTAACAAAAGGGTAGGGTAAATGACTTTCTTTGATTGAAATAAGTGGAAAATAGCTCTAGATTATTATGATAGTAATCATTGCTAAGTTGCAACAGTCTCCAAGTGACTCCTGTCCATTGTCCATTAGACCTCTAAGAGGATAGATTAAAAATAGAGATGGAATTCATGGCTCTTTTAGGGGAGCCGGATCCCTTCCTTTCAAAGTGCCGTTCAAAAAAAAACTGGCTCATTTGTATCGTAAATGTATATAGTTTTAAATAGTATTTGTTATAAGCACCACATCTTGGTCGCACCACATTCCACATTGCTCTCACAGCGAGATTTTGTGGCGCTTTATTTATTGATTGAAATATTTATTATTAACAGTTTGCAGAATTGGTATTTGGCAGGCATCCCTTTCATCAAATGTGTGTGAATTTGCACTGCAATCTGTTCATTCTGCCGAAAAGGAATGGCTCCATACTGCGAACTGGAAACCAATTGTTCATTTCAAAGAGCCGTTCGTATGACTCAATTCGTTTGCGAACGTCAGATTACTGTTTAACAATTGAAATTGGAGGTGAAGACATCAACAAATGAGCAGACAAATCATGTCCGGAACACATGAAAAATGAAGCTGATGCGTGGGAAATCTGTAACCTCTCCTGAACTTTTTTTCACTTACCTGAAAATGTATTTTCAGTTAAAAACCTGGACGGATGGGTGTCCTGTTACTGAGCACTCTATAGCAATGATGATTACTAGCACAGTATAGAGCGTTACACTTTTAACAACTAAAGACAAAACACAGAATATCACTTACCCCACCTTTGACACAAGACTCTACACTACAGGCAAGATACTAGCATCAGTTAGGTGCAGTTATGTAAGGTTGGACACTGCATGATTTAGGCCATCTTAAGATATGATCAAGACATGTCTGTTACACCGTTCCATGTGGAAAAAAGGCTAAATCGTGATTATCCACCTCATCAGACTGTGTGAGTTGAGTCAAGGCTACCTATAAATTGTGCAATGAAAATGGGACACGACCTACATCAGCCTTAGGGGCAATGTTTTACCTTGAGCAAACCAATAAAAGAAAGGAGGAAGATTTTGGACCCAGTCTTTTCACTTGGCAGAAAGAGGACTGATGATATCATTCAGTTTCTCATGGTAACCGTCTGCATGCAGACGGTTGCTTTAGTGCTTCAACACACACACAAATCAGTCACATTACTGCATTCAGTAGTAAAAGTTTCTAGGAACTTCCCAGTATTTGGACATGTTGGTAGCTGCAATAATAGAGTAGCGTTACAACTGTCGTTGTAGCTAGGCCACAACAATAACAAATCATAATATATTATGATTATGCATGGTGTTGCACACCGAAAAATAACAGATCTACAAGCTCACCACGCTTCACAGTGCAACAGTGAGATCAAAGTTGGTAGATCATATTATTTTCTGTACAAAACTCTGGCATGCAACCAAGTATAGAACAGGCTTATATAACAGCATTGAACCGTTTTGTAAATTTCATCAACACCATCCACGACTGTCGTATTGAACAACCAAAGATGTCAACTTACTATGCCGTTTCTACAGTACCCGATACTTTTATCTGAAAAATATACTGAAACTACTGTATTGGTTTCATGGACTGAAGCAATAAAGCTAACAATTATGTCTATGAGCAGTCACTCGATGACAGATTTTACCACGAGGTGTCTTTGCTATGAGGTGGAAATCATAATCGCCGATGATGACAAAAATCACACATGGCCAATCCCGTGCAGTTTGGGTCAGGTTTGAGAGGGGAGCACAAAAGACAGAAACACAGACACAAACACGTCGGACAGGCAGGGACAGACGGACAAGTCGAGGACAGACACGAGACATCAGAACAAGACATAACAGGTTTGCGTAGCTTCAGATCTTCAGAAGCGACTAACGTGGTTAACCTCAGATGCTTTTAAAAGTAGACAACGGTTTATGCAATCAGGCTCCGTTTCATGTCGTAACAGATCACACACACTGAATCAAATCAACGGCCACATAGACATCTAACACAATTATCACATCCACAGGATTATTAACATTACACTTTAAACACACAGCGAGCAGGTGAAGCAACAGCAAAGGGGACAAATGAGAGAAGGAAGGGGACAGTTTATAATGCCATTATTGGCATCCTAATTTGTTTGTAGGAAAAGTGTGAAGATCCACAGACGGCATGGCGTGTCCATCCTTAGTCCTTACAAAACGCAGCTCTGTCAGAGACACAGCCTGACAAAACAAACACATTTCTGTGTCCATCCAAAGGGACATTATACATGGATAAGTTACCATGAAGTCATGAGTGGATCCCCTGAGCCATGTGGAGACTAGAGTATGTGTGGGTGTGAGAATGTGCCAGAGGAGTAGGATGTGCATGTGATGTGTAGGCCTCATACAGTTAACAACTAGGGGTGCACTGAGGCTGATACTGGCCCATAGCACTGTAAATACTCACTGCCATTCCCCATACCACATTCACATACAGTTATCTACTTTTTTCCTTCAACATACTGTACTCATTTTTGCCAGTTCAGGGGTTGACACTAAGGTCTCTGAGGCACTTGCCCGTCAGGCAAGTGCAAGTCAGGTTCTACTTGCCCTCAGGTTATGGTCACTTGCCCCCCAAAAATATATTGTAAATTTAAGTTTACTTCCTACTTAGGTGCTTTAAACCAGGGGTTTTCAACAGGTGGTCCCTGAGAGGGTTCCAGATGGTCCCCAGCTAAGTTGGTTAACCAGATGTAACTCTTGAGAACGTAAAAATGAAACCAAATGGACCCTTGCGGGTCCATTTGGTTTCATTTTTACACTCTCAAGAGTTAAAATTCATCATTAGCCCAGGTCGCAATGACCGCCTTCAAGACAAATTTATCTTGTGTTGTGTTATAGTGCACTAAGTTGCACACTTGCCCGATCGGGCAACCAGGTAGCAGTCTTCACTTGCCCCACCCTTTTATTTACTTGCCCCGGGCAAGCGGGCAAGTGTTAGTGTCAAGCCCTGCAGTTATTGGTCCAGAATGTTGATGCGAGTATTTTTGATATACCGAGAAGCATTCTGGCATGTATTTCATAAGACCAATCTACCAGAGACCTTATACAGCCTACGTGGATGTAGTGATCCAACAATGTGCTACCTTCACATATTTGGCATAGAGCTGTTCGTCCAATGGGAAGCTCTGGACGGTGCGCTCGTCACGGCCGTGGAATGTACCCAGCTTCACCCACTTGTTAGTGGGATATCTGTGGAGAGGAGAAAGATGGAGGAACAGTAGTGTGGGGTTAGAGAAGAACTGAAACAAAGAGAGGCTGGTCGCAGTATTGGGTTTGAAACTACCATCTTTAAGTTTGTGTGTGTGTGTGTGTGTGTGTGTGTGTGTGTGTGTGTGTGTGTGTGTGTGTGTGTGTGTGTGTGTGTGTGTGTGTGTGTGTGTGTGTTATGTGTGTCAATATGTGCAGGGGTGCATTGGTCACTTTACACAGCACACCATGACGTTGCACCCTGTTTTGAGGAGAGGATAACATGCAGGCACATGCACAGATGTGTGTGCACGTCAGAACCAGTTCCCCTCGATTGGTCAAATTGCCCAAATAGCTAGTTTGCACAAACAGGCTTACAAGTGAGTCCTCAGACATCATGCTGCCAGCTCTGTAACAAGAATGCCTATGACACATTCCTTGAGATTTACAAAGACTAAAGCTAAAAAAACTACACATTTAATTTCCTATACAAATGTTTTCTACTATTTTATACACGTGCGGTGTGCGGTGTGTATGTCAGAGCATGTGAGGGGCGTGGGGTGGGATTTTTAATCGAATATGGAGTGGGTCAGAAAATGGGTCCGAACGGCTTTGGAGGGAGGATCACCTGCCATTCCAGGCCCCTTCGGTCGGGGCCATGCACCACATATTTGATCATGTCGGGTCACACAGACAAACACAGACGTGTGTGGCATTGCTCTGTTAGTGCAGAGCGGAAATCAACACGAGCAAATAAACGATTGAACAGCCCTCTGAAACAAGGAATAATTTTTCCCCCACCCCATTGCGCTCACGTGTGTGTGCGTGCATGCATGTGCGCACGATGCATGTCAATATACCTGTCACTGATTGACACCAGGAAGTCTTTGGGTGTGGATGAGAAGAGCTCAAAGTTAGCAATGTCCAGCTGCTTCACTTGAATAGGCTCACAGAGCTCTATGACAAACCTGGAGACAGAGAGACAGACAGAGACGCATCAGTGACTCATCAGTACTCATTCTTTTGGGGGCGAAAACCTACTTGCTAATGTATGAGTTGTTTTGCTTACTGCACCCAAGTTCTCAGAAATTCATTTTCCAGTACGTTTCAAGCCACCTGCAAGGTTGTGTTCAACTAATTCAAGTCAAGTATAACAGGTACATGAAAAGTCATTCATTTAGTTACATGACTGATATGTCATCTAACTAGGCCCCGGGGTACAGTATGACATAAGGACAAAAGATGATGATGGTACTAGTTATCTTCAGCAGGTACTTTAAAGACAGGTACCTAAAGATTTCATGTTGAGAAAACCTCATTCGGTTGAAATCCAACCACATTCCTGGCAGTTTAAAAAAATAAATAACATGCAAATATAAATGCTCTCGAGGCTTTCCGGCTCCTGTGAAGATGAGCCCTGATAGACTAATCCTGTCAAAAGTCCCCCAGAGCGAGTGAGAAGTATGTTTGCGTCAGAGAGAGAGAGAGAGACGCAGAGAGGGCTGTGTGGGAGGGAAGGAAGGAGGGAGAGGAAAAGGGAGGGTTGCTGCAACATGCGGTCTTACGTGTGACTCACCAAATTTTGTTGCTGCAGGGATTCAGCATATAAAGATCCATGTTCTCCATCAGGATAGCCGAGGTGCTCTGAAGAGACAGAAGATTGACATAGAAAGGTTGTTCAGTATGGGTGGCAGGGGCGGATCTAGGCATGGGCAATACCCCCCTAAATGCCTAAAAAGTCTGCCCCAACTAGCACGATGGCTTGCAAAACAACCCATGGTATTTCAAATTAAAATGATTACATTTAAAATTATTTGAAACACGACTATTGCTACTAAGTACAAACTACAGTTGTGGCACCAATAACCAACAGCATTTCATCATTCGAAACAGAAAATTCTCTGAGTCAGACCTTTAGCTCTATGCATGCTGCGTGTCTGTTGCAACAACAACAATTGATGTTATTATTGATATTGATGCTTACTTGCCCAATATGTCCTGTAACCAAAAATGGAATGGGTGCGACTTCATCATGAAGCCGCCCCCATACCATTTTCTCCTGCCCCCCCAGTTGGGAAATGTTACATCCGTCCCTGATGAAATTTTATTTATCGCCACCTTCACGGATTGTGATGACACAATCACACATTATGTGAGAGTGTTACATAACCATACCTGGAATTTAGTCACTTGACTTACACTTGAACACCTCTAGCTTCAGACGTGGTAATTATAATAATTTGAATACTGTGAGGCTGCCATGACAACTGAATTCCCCTTGCGGGATCAATAATGATCCACCTGAATTGAATAACAGTCGCCTGCATTGTTTACGTGACATCATTTTCATCGGATCACACGGGTTGAAAACAGTTGCCATCGTGTTTTGAACTCACTGTCGCACATCACTGGGAAGTCATAATCATCGAAGGATTCTGCTATTTTGCCAGCTGAAGCTGCAGGCCTAAAATGCCATGTTTGATTAAACTGCTAGTGGGTCATCTGCAAGCAGCGCATGGGACAGCAAATTCTGATTTAATGGCCTTTCACACAGGGATCGATGAAATGCAGCTGTAGTTCATTTTCAAAGGGACATTGTGTTTTGTGCCGAGAAGACGTGGTGCGATAATGCAAGCATATTTCTGTGATACTTGGCTTCACACACATTGCTGTCTTTTTTTTTTAACGCCTGCGTTATCGCACCTTTCTTGAGCACACCTGAAGCAGAGCTGGTACTGATCCAGACATTAAAACGCAAGTTTATCACTCCTCGTCTGCCCTTTAGTCTTAGTCTTTTGAACATCACAGCATTTAGTTTTAGTACTATTTTATAGTATGCCAGGTCCTTGAAGAAGGACTATGTGAGCGAAACTTTGTTTCGGTCACAGTTTTTTTTTGCAAGTGAAGACAGTGTGCGGGCCTCTCCGTCTACTTTGGTACATTTTTTCTGTTCTAAAAACTCGTTTAGTCATCATGAAATTTCATCTTAGTCAACTAAATATCAAAACCTTAGTGCTTAGCACTACACAACAAAATGAACAGTGTCTATAAGAGATCCAAAAAGCACTACACAAGTGCTTCATTTTTAACCCACATAGACCTCTTCCTTGGACAAAAAAAAACAACAATACTTTTTTAGTAGGGGTGGGACAATTCACTTACCTCATGATACAATACAATGTGGATATTTAATGTGCCAAATCGATTTATATTGCAATCTTAAGGTGATTCAATATAATACGTTGCTTTTATCATATTGGAGCATTTAAAAAAAAATCTAAACAATATTGACCGTGAAAAGTTAATTCATAGACCTATTTTTTAGGATTCTATTAGATCTACAAACTATCATAACCTGTGCAGGGCTTATAAGAGGTTATAGAATGTTTTACAAGTGTCTTAAGCATTAAGATGCCCTCCTTACGGCAACAGACAGAAAGGGATTCTTTCTGTCTGTCGCCGTATTCGTTGCGTATTCTTGTACCTTGGCTTCATTGTTGGCAGAGAGTATCTTTGCGCCACACTCCACGGAGGCGTAGTTATTCTTGAAGTTTTTCTGGACTTTCTTCACAGGGTGGGGGCTGCCGTTGGTTGACGTGTGGAGAGACTGGCCTAAATTAACACAGAGAAAACGGGGACGTTAGAGCTGTGTCTGTGTGCGGAAGGTTATGAACTAGGTTATGTAAAGACCCGTCATCACCTTCCTTTAGGGTGAATAACACATGCAGGCCTCTATCACCGCTGGCATCACCTCTATTCTCCCCGCCAGGTATGTAGCCATGTTGTCCGCTACGCACAGAATGTAGGTCATCTATAGGAATGTCAAGGTAATGTTTGCGAATGTACGCGCTGTACCTTTTATGTCACAGCACTGATAAGATGTTCTTTAGGTTGAAAAGCAGTGAGGAAATCACCCCTGGCTTGCCGTGTATGCAATAATACTTTTTTCTCTTTTCCTTTTAAAAGGTTTATGCTTTACAAAATGAATTATTCTTCTTCAAAGCATATATCCTGTCGCGTACGTGCGTGTGTGAGCAGGCATATACTTGTCTCCATATGAAAGTAAGAGAAAGTGTGAAAAAGAAAGTGAGAAAGAAATCTATGAATAGTATAAGCAAGTGGTATGTTAGTAACCCTCTGAGTGTTCATGAGAGTTTGTGTTGCTAAAACCCTTTGATCTGGAGCCATTAGAGGAAGTGCAAATTAAATGAACAATAGTCTGAAGGTTACGCAACTCACACACCAACACAATATGCTCTGCTGGCCACACATACACACCCCACAGATGCTAAAACATTAAGACAAAGCTGATCAATCAGTGTATGTGTGTGTGTGTGCACGCGCGCTAAATTATGGGATTAGTAAGCAAATGAACCCATAGATCTTTAACTCTTGAGAGCATAAAAAATGGACCCCTATGGGTCCATTTTACACTACCCAAGGCTTAAATACCTAGCCTGTGTGATCTACAGGTAGATCTCAATCTTCCTTTTTGGGCACCCCTGAATGATGTACAGTATCCATGTTTGTGCAGTGTACTCTTACTCTTCTCCTTCTCCACCTCCATCACTTGCTTCTTCCACTCGTCAAAGGTGGGGATGTCTTCTTTACTGGGCACTGAGGGATCTGCTTCCTTCCCCACGCTGGCATCCACTGCCTGCAGCACACACCATTTTTAGTTTTAGTCACAGTTTTTGAAAGAAGAATAAGTAGGTAGGTTCGGGAGTGGCTTATTGTCGTTATCAGACGGTAACACACAGGAGTCTATCCCCGTTACGATGCGCTGAGCTCCCAGTACTTCCCGAAAGACGTCCCGCACGCAAGCCATGCTACTCGTCCGCCGAGTTGGCGGTGCCCGGAATCGAACCCATGACCTTGTGGTCCAAAGGCGAGAGCTCTACCGACTGCGTTACCCGAATGAAAGAATATATGATATATTCTTAAGGCACAACCACACATTGCATGAATTGTCTTCTCTTCTACTGGATCTCTTCTCCACTACTCTCTCTCTAACAGTTTAGTTTAGTTTATACTTGTCAACTACATTTATTTTATTCATCAAGCTTTATTTATATTTATTTTTTCTTAGTCACTTTCAACATAGTTTTATTCGAGGGCATTAACACTGATACATACCACACTGGTTACGAAGCACTAGTCTTGCTCCGACTTAAAAAGGCCTCACTATAAATAAAAGAATCAGCCTCCTAACAGGTTTATCTCTTGACATTGCGGCTACAAAGTGAGGACATATAATCTAATATTACTAATATGTTACTTCTATTCCTAGCTGCAGTGAGTCAGGAAGGTAAATTCTAACTCCTCGCACATGATGGTGAATAGATGACTGGACAGGAAAAACGCACTGTAGGAGCGAGTTCGACACAATCTACTCTGCACACCGAAGGTTATATTAAAAGGGGATGCCATTCATAGCACAGGGCTAAGCTAGCAGATAGTCTACGGCCTCTGCAGCATTGAGGTGTGTTGGCCTGTGAGTAATGTTAGGTTGGATTATATAAGCAACACTGCTAGACCCCAGGATGAACTCCGATGAGCCAGCAAGGCTATCAACATGGAAAGCAGCTAATGTGAACATAGAAAAGTCAGACTTACAGACCAAAACAGGCCGACTACACGGCTGACTTCAGCACTCACTGTGCCTAACAAGGACATGTTCATAATTGCACTACACTTGCAAACATGAAGTCCTCAGCACCAACCCTTCGTTCCATTATTTCAGGAGATTGAAAGCAAGTACAGTCAGCTTTTGGCAGCTTAAACATTCATGAGTGTTCTTTGGTAGGGTGCATGCATGTGTGCTTGAATAGGTAAAGTGGTTCATCTGAGCTAGCGCCCACGTATGGCTCTGCATCCCTTAACTCAAAACCTCAATTTTCCCAGTAGATTATATATGTTTTTATTATAGTCTTATGTTGAAGATTTCTTAAAGTTACTTCTTCACCATCTATATCTATATATACCTGCTGCTCTTGTTGTGGGTGGGAGGCGTTGGCTCCCTGGTCCTGATCCGTCAGGCTGCCATCGTGGACCGCCTGGATCTGCTCCTGGTCCACAGGTCCAGCCTGGTGGTGGTGGTCCTCCACGTCAGGAGCAGAACCACCGGGGACCAGCTCTTCTGACGACTGGCCGTCTACGCTTCCCACGTCCACACTATAGGGCAGAGACGGGGAGGCAGGAGGACAGAGAGAGAGACAGAGAGAGAGAGGGTAGAGAGGACCGAGGTACAGAAGAGAACAGTGAGGAAACAGACGATTTGAACACACTCACACGTGCACACACACACACACACGCACACACACAAAGAAGAAAGGCACATCATTGTATTCACCTGACCATATCAGTTAGTACTTGGTTGTGAGCGAGCAACTCGCCCGAAAAAGAACAGTAAAAAAATAAAATAAAATAAAAATGTAAAACAAAAAAAAAAACTAAATCATAAATAAAAAAAAAAGCTTATAGGACAGGAGAGCAAGGCCAGCGGACGATTGGCTGAGCGTAGCAGAGGGAGAGGTGTGGCTTGTCGTTACCTTCGTTTTTTTACCCATCTCTGCGTTCCGATTGGCTGCTGTGGGGTTGAGGAGGCAGGGGAGGGGGGAGTAGGAGTAGGTGGGAGGGGGTGGGTGTTCCACAACTCACCTGGGAAACGGGCTGCCAAAGGGCGTGTTTTCACAGGTTGCCAGTTTGGGGGGAATGACCCCGCACTGAGAGTCAGTGAGCTCAAAGCTGTCTACAGGGGGGGGTTGGTCTCCAGCACTGGCAACCTCTAGAGGGGCCCACACTGCACTGAGGGGAAAAGAAAAAGGACACAATGCCGTTTACCACAGCTCCTCCGAGAGTGGAGGATGGAAGGGAGAGAGAGATTGGGGCGGAGGGAGAGGGGGAGAGAGAGGGAGTGAGACCAAGAGAGAGTCCGAGAGACAGAGAAAGAGAGAGACAGAGAAAGAGAGTGAGACCGAGAGAGAGAAAGAGAGACAGAGAGAAAGAGAGACAGAGAGAGAGTGAGGGAGAGAGGGAGGGGGGCAGGGACAAACTAGGTTTTAGGTTGTGAGGTAGGAGCAACCGGGAAGGCCGTTTGAGACAGAAGGAAAGAGCAGGCAGGGGTGGGAGGGGGTGGATAAACACACAGTGAGGGACGAACAATGTGGAGAGTGGAGATGGAAAAAGAGAGAGAGAGAGAGAGAGAGAGAGAGAGAGAGAGAGAGAGAGAGAGAGAGAGAGAGAGAGGAGAGAGAGGGAGAGAGAGGGAGACAGAGGGAGAGAGAGGGAGACAGAGGGAGAGAGAGGGAGAGAGAGGGAGAGAGGGAACGAGGGAGGGGTGGGGTAGAGGTGTCTGTCCTGTCGGGTAGCTGGAGAGCAGGGTATAAGCTGATGACTGAAACGTCCTGGAGGTGACGGCCATGTTGAAAACGCTTTTGAATGAAACTGTAGACGTTGGGGGTTCTTCCGTACACCAGGCAGGCAGGAGGCATCTCATCCTGACTAACCTTCCACCAAATAACCAGTGAATGGTCCAGTGTCCGAATAAGTAACCAATTCCACCCGTCGGTTACTTTTTTGGGTGGGCGTCAAAGTCCAAAAGATCTTAAGATAAGGGGCGGTGCTTGGGAAAAATCAGTGAACCGCACACGAGATTCCACAATGTCCGAGACGAGGACCAAGAAATCACACCTCGAAAGTCCGGAAAAAACTCTTCCGTTTGCATCCAGGCATACTTGCCGGATTAACTGTCCCGAAAAGTCAATAAATAAATAATAAATAAATAAAAACTGAAAGGCAATAAAAGTTATGCAACAAACAAAAAGTCAAATAAACACAAATTCAAATCAACAAACAAATCATTCAACCTGAACAAACTCAAATGATCCACTGAAATGATTCATACATACATAGAGGTTGGCTTTAACCATCATAAGAGAATCAGAATCACTCAAATGGTTTAAACTGGAAGTGACTCTTATCTAGTTAAAGCCAACCTCTTGCAACCAGCCCAGAGACCCTGCCAGAGGGGGGGTCCCTGGTTTCAGTGGTCCGAGCGCAGCTTACCCTGTGTGGGGCGACCTGCTGCTACTGTGTGAGGTAGTTGTGTGTTGGTGCTCTTCTGGGTCCGGGAGCGAGGTCGCGCCGGGGCTGGGTTGCGTGGGAGGGGGTGCTGGGGCATCGCCGGGGAGCTCAGCCGGGGGTGGAGTCGATGCAGAGGGAGAGGGGTCCGCTGCAGAGCCCTGGTGGTCCTCCTGGGCTGGAGGGGAGTCAGGGGTTGGGGTCTGGGTGGAGGTGGGGGTGGGGGTGGGAGAGGAGGCTGGAGGTGCCTGGTCCTGGGTGTGGTGTGTCTGGTCTTGGCTGTGGTTGTGGACGTCTGCGTCAGTGTGGAGGTGTGTCTGGGGCTCTGGCTCAGCAGCAGCAGGTACATGTTCAGGTTCTGGGTCAGAGTGGACTTCCTCCTCCAGCACCACCACCACAGCCTCTACTGGATTCACAGTCTGATGAGAGAAGAAAACAACACATGCATGGGTTCAGAACAGATCAAAATAACTATTTGTTTTGAACTACCAGAGTTTTTTACCTTATCTTGAGGTCACGACTAGTCAGTTTTGCATCACATTTTTACAGTGTAAATTGTCTAATGCGATCCTGAGCACTACACTACCTCTGACAATCTGGGAAGAGCAACAGACTGAGCAAATGTTCCTTTTTTTGTTTACCCCCAATTTATTCGTTATACCAATTAATTCCTGACCGAAACGTGTTCACTGTCTGTTTGTCAGAGGTGAATAAATCATGTGAAAAAGCCTATTATTGAGGGCTGGTATTTCCTTCTTTCTATCATATACCATCGAGCCTTGCAGCTTTTCTCCAACCTGGAGTGTTGAGGGTTGTCTGCCTCGGCAGTATTTTTCGTCTCCATTAATTTTCCAACACACCTACAATTCTGTGTTGTCACTGCCATCATCCTACTGATTCATCTGCCAGCGAGGAATCCCTACTGGGAGGAGGTAGAACCTTCTCCTCATCCTCTTGTCCAAACACTCTCTCTCTCTCTCTCACTGACAGCTGCTACCTCATCGATGTCTTCAGTTTTCAAAATAGTTGATGGTTATGTGAAGATCCTTGTCATCCCAGCGTGTGCTATCTGTGTGTGTGTGTGTGTGTGTGTGTGTGTGTGTGTGTGTGTGTGTGTGTGTGTGTGTGTGTGTGTGTGTGTGTGTGTGTGTGTGTGTGTGTGAGACCTGTTCATTATTATCTTGTTGTATGTGTTGTGCTGTCGGTTGTTCAAGTACGACAGCAGCCTCCTGCTTCTCCTGTCCAACGTCGTCTGCTATGTGTGATGTCCATTCTTCCACCGCCTGGATGGAAACAATTTGATAAGCCGTCAGACAAAAGTACAATATACATTATATACCAGATCCACAAACACTTTAAAGATGAACAAATCAATTAAATTATGCAAAAGGTTGGGTTTCTAATTCTATACTTTAATTCGAAGCTAACAGGCCATTTACACATGTTTACAGGACGATCCATTGAGGAGATCGACGTCTTTGGGAAACACAAGCACACATGCAGCTACACCTCCACACAAACGCGAGGCATTGAGTTTGCATCTCAAGTTGTGAAATGGCCCCTTGTTGACTGATGGCAGGGAAGGGACAAAGGCAGCGCTATTGTAAAACTGACAGACTGACAGGCCCGTTCAATCACCCTGGAGCGTCTGTTTGCCGCTGGCTGGCTTACAAACAATGAGCCCCCTTCACGTGTGTGCACACATACCTACAGTAGGCATGCACATACACAGAGACAGTCCCCATTCCTGTGCACTGAGGAGACTAAACCCCAATTATTTCTAAGGCTACAACACTAACACGCCTTCATTTCAAAATGCTTTTAGCTCAGACCCTGACAAAGGCCCACGATGGCCGAAACGCGTTGGTCGTTTTTTTAATTCCTGTTGCTCTTAATGATTTAAAAGTATAAATTTTTTCTACTCCAGAGAGCTGCCTTGGACATTCTTTAAGAGTTTGCCACCGGATCAGTTTTTCACATAGTTTTGTAACTTCTTCAAAGGTCCTATTGAACTTTTTTTCTACCATTCACTTAAGGGATCCACAAAGTACTTATTTTGCTTCTTTTTTTCTGATGCTTTTAGCTACATTTATGCCACTTCACGCATTTTTGAAACTGCAACAATTACATTTAAACATTCTTTCTTCGATTAGTCAGCATCATTGGGGCAAAATTGCAGATCTGCCTGTAGTCTGTAGTCCTTTGCCGACCACCACTGAAGATCTTGCAAAATGCACAAACCTAATTAAGCCACATACCTTTGATAATGTTTTATCAACACGTTTTGCCTGACATAAAAAAAAAAATTGGTGAGCCATTGCCGCCGGCAACTTCATCTACCTCCTATCTTGGGCTCGGCATGCCATCCATCTAAAGCTGTGTTCACATACCATCTACAAAAGCTACATCCAAGCATGGCCACGTGCCACACTACTGCCGCTTCACCTTTGACGCGGTGTTGCACAACACATTCATTGCCATCCAGCGTGTGTTCTGACAGGTGGGAAGAATCGAGGAAAATATCTTGGGTTAAAGAGAAGAGGCTACTGGCAGACGGCAAGGAATATTTTCCCCCATTACAAGCAGGAATTCTATGGAAGGGGAAGTTCAAAAATCCTCAAAAACAATGAAAAACGGCATACTATAGCATGTTGTCCGAGACCAGGTGCTATAGCCTGTCGTTTCGCTTCAATTTAATCATTTTTCGATGAAAACATATGATTGACTGTTACTGTTACTTTGCTATGAACTGTTTCAGTTCACTTCTTTGTATCAAATGTGTTGGTCATCAGCTAGCATCACCATGTAATGTCCAGTGGAGTAAAAAAAAGTGTTATCAACCTATCAACTTATCTAACAGCGTAGGAACAGCTGGAATTTCATCCAGGGATTTGCCATTGTTGTCTTGGGCCAATGTGGGTTTCATCTGCTATCTGTTCTGAGCCACTACAAGGGAATTAACCACCACTTAACTAAAGACGAGCTCTGACCTCGCATCAGTTCCACCTTCCCTTCAAGACCTTAATTTGCTTAGCCGTGGAACAGAGAGGGACCTAGACTGAGCTGAGGAGGATAAGCTTCCTGCTTCAGTCAGCCAGTAAGACTGTTAGAAAAGCCCAGAGGAGCGAGCGGAGAGCCAGGAGAACTCGCTGAACCGTGATCCCACCAGAGCTGACTATGAGTCTATGACCCAGTGCTGCCGCTGGACAGAGTCACTCCACAGTGAAGTTGGGATGGCAAACCGTTCTCAGTTTTTTCTTGCTTGCCGTTGGAATTGTATGGTGTACTGTAGTGCTCAGTGATTTGTCACATAAATACAGTATCTAATGTGTATGTTATATATTGTGAGAAACATATTTGGTGGTTATTGGTTATTATTTCAGGAAAGATTTTTTTTGCACACTCCATGACAGCAACATCTCTGATGATCATGTCGGTTACAAAGACTTAAGTCGCCTCTCATACACATCCCTCTGAAAGTGCTGACCCCATCATGACCCTCCCCCCGCACGCACACACGCACACGCACACACACACACACACACGTCAATACCACCCTATGACACCCACCGTTGTCAGTTCTGCTACTCACACCGTCAGCACAGGCAGCCGAGAGTGATGTTATGAAATGAAGTTGCACACTTCACAATTCCTGCCATCATGTTCATTACACGCCGCCATGTGATGATAGACCCTTACCCTAACCATGAGCGTGACGCAACACAGAGCCACATTGCACAGTATGACATCTTCATGTCATACTGCGCAAGTTGAATTGAGTCTACTGTACTCTGATTTTCAGAAATGATGGCCCCCACTAAAGCATACTACACCACTGTACAAGTATCAAAACAAAGCAGCATTTTGAACATTTTGTGAATCTTTTTGCTCTTTTACTATTTGTGATTTTGAATGCATGCGTGTAGACCAGGGGCTTTCAACCGGTGGTCCGGGGACCACCAGTGGTCTTTGAGAGGGTTCCAGGTGGTCCCCAGCTAAGTTGGTTAAACAGATGTAACTCCTGAGAGCGTAAAAATGAAACCGTAAACAAATGGACCCTTGCGGGTCCATTTGGTTTCATTTTTTACACTCAAGAGTTAAAATATTAATCATCTTAACACAACTAAGAAGATTTATTTATTTATTAATTCATTTTGGTCTGTATGTTTGCCTGTTTGTTTGTTTTTTTCCCCAAATCCAGCCCAAAGCAAAAGAAATCTTATGGTTTGGGGTCTGTGGGGTTAAAATGTCCTCAAATGGTGGACCGTGGCTCAATTGCTGAATAAATGGTGGGCACTGGTATCAAAAATGTTGAAAACCACTGATTTAGACGGCGCACGCACAAACACACACAGTACACACACACCTTGTGCTGCGTTGCGTCCTGCTCCTGGTGTTGGTCGCGTGGGTCAACGTCCCCAGCAGATTGACCTGGACCAGACGGTATCTGCTCTGAACAATGCACATGTTGACTGGGATACCTGAAACACACACACAGAAGGGGGTACAGAATGTTACAGCAGGGCACATGGCACAATTCCCACAGTGATAATTAATTTCTCAGAGTGTGAAAATCGTTATTAAAGCACGAGGGGGGGGGGGGGGTCACTGTAAACAACATCACAGCTGGCAGGTGCAGGCGGAGGGCGAGTTAAAACGACACTGATAGATTTGGTCGTGTGGCAAAACAAGAAGACATTGTGAAAGCCACACTCCATCATGCTTGTTTGTGTGCTTACTTACAACAATAAGTAGAAACCGGGGCGAGGGCACATTTTTATGGGTTGCTGCAAGTATACAGATTCCATAAAGTTTCCATTCCATTTCATTAATAAATAACGAATAGCATCCATAAGTAAAAATATGATTTAACTATTGTAAACAAGCATAAGGTGGCACAGAGCAACACATAACTTTGTTGCCATCTTCTGTAGCGAACTTGAGCCACAAGAAACACCACTGAGCGAGCTAAAGCATGCAAGTTGCCTTGTTGGAGGTTGTGAAGTTCCCCTGGCCAACTCAACTCTGTTGGGAGTCCAACCCGATAGGCAGAGAACAGTAAATCATGTTCTGGTGAGAGTGTTAGCCCCGACTGCCACTCAAAGCGCATCCTTGCGCGAACCCGCACCCATGCGAGCAATGTTGATCATGCCTCTGTGCTTACACAATATTATGCACTGTAAACAGGTAGAAAGGGACTTTGTTCTAAATGAGAACATTCGCTTTGATCACATCTAGCGCTTTCAGGTTTACCCGGACATTCATCAACGTCCCATATGCATGGAGGAAAGAGAGAGAGGGGAGTACAAGGAACAGAGGAGTACAAGCAACATTACATCTGTCAGACAATGGAGGCTACTGTAACAATGTTGTAAACACAGAGGTATTTGTCCCATACCATATCTCTCATTCTATTTTTCCTGCTGTTCAAATCTAAGTGTCTTGGAGAGAAGAAAAGAAGTCAGAATTGGTGTAAGATCTTGTTTCTAGACATGACCTTTGACACAATCTAGATATCTCAACAGTATGAGCACAGAGGGACCAAATACAACTACCACCAATTGAATGTAATGTTATATTGTATTAGCATACTCTACCTTACAAAGAAAAGCAAAGCCTGTGCTCAAGGCACCTTAAAGCCCTACACATACTCGATGCGTAGCATAGCGATAGCATTTCTCCACGTCAGGTGCTGTCCGTCAGCGCCAACAAAATGCGGAGCGCTGCTACGCGGGTGCCAGCTTTGTACAGTTGTAGTGAAAACAAATACAACACTTTTGTCACACGGCAACGCCTGGAAATAGAACAGTGGCATATTGGAGCGCTGCGCGATCCGTGGACACGCGTTTGGCGGCGCTGGTGTGCGATAGGTCCCTTGGAAATAATGGAGGAGACCGTTTTGACACGCGGCGTACGCAGCCTGTGTGTGTAGGACTCCAAGACATTTGTGAGACCTCAATTTGATAACTGTACAGTGTAACCTTCATCTATGTAAAGTAATGCAAAACCGAACTTAATTAAGACAAAAGAAGAGATGGAGAAATGGAGCAAAGGGGAGATGAGACAAGGACAGGAGAGGGAGGGAGGGGGACATCAGAGTCACAGATAAGGAAACAGAACAGATTGAAATAATGACACAAGAGGGAGGAGGCCATAACAGGTCCTGTGCTTATCTTATCGTTGGGGGGTAAAGGCTAGAATGATGTGGAGAATGTGGAGGGGGTCTCTGTGTGTGTGTGTGTGTGTGGTAAGGGAGGACAGAAAAACTGCAACAGATCAAGCTTTGTCTGAACTTGCCCAAATTTCCTTGCTTACTCAATGCACTTTAACCTGCTCAATTTGAGCAGGTTAAAGTGGGCTCAACCTTTAGCCCAGTCATTCATTTAGGCAGTTTCGACCTGCCTATTGCCCAATTACCATTTTGAGTATGTAAAGGTGAAAATTCGAAAATTCAATTATCTTTCATTGCTAAAGGCTCACAGTGCAGCACATTGTGCCTGGAAAGGCATTTCAGATGTTTGTGTTGGATTTTACTTTAATGCCGTGTGCTCTGTACATCTGCCATTTTGGTCATTTGTTGAACGTTTTTGTTAATCTTTAAAGTTTGGGGACTACTGATTTATTTAGAAGGCATTTGTATAATCTGCCTCAAGTGTAAATGGGTTAAAGGGTATGCAAGTAGTCATTGTGCTCTGTCCCTGGCAGATGGATTTAAACAGAAAAGATCCATCTTGAAACAGTAAGGCCGGGACTTTAGCGCGTTAATTGAGACTAATTAATTACAGAAAATATAGCGCGTTATAAAAAATAACGCATTTATTCGCACCTTTTCTTTATCCACCATTGGAACGGAACGTTTGTCACTGATGGCCCATTCACACCATTGAAGTGGAACGTTTCTCTTTGTATCACCGTTTCACACCTACCCAATATGCTAACGCACACGGAAGCGGCAGTCCACCCGGAGTCACGACATTGAGGAGTCAGAAACTGAGCGCTTGAGCGCTGTTCAAATGGCCTGAATAGGGACAAACTGCAGTTGAAGTCAATGTAGAAGAATCGCCATTGGTCTACTAGCTCTATGGAGTAAACGTAACTCAGTCTATACTCTAAAGCTCCGTCTGCCTCGTCGTCCTCTTCCCCCGCAGCAAAAACAAAACAAAACAACTCACAACATGAACGACAAACCAGATGAGCAAGCATTACTCGGCCCCGTCGATGGCAAATTTAGATTTAAGCAAAGAACGGATGGAAGCGTGGACAAAAAGGCAGTTTGTGCAACAAAGAATGTGCATACCATCGCAGCAGTTCGAGCCTCAAATCACATCCAACATGTTGGAGCTAGTGTTACTGTCCCCGTTTCGTAGAAATCTATGTAGAAGAGCCACCATTGGACTAACCCCGTGAAGAGAAGGGAGCTTGGGTAAGTCTTTCTGCATTCTGGCTAGTACCAGAGCGACGTTGAGGTGTCCGACATTCAATGGCTTGAATAGGGACAAACTGGAGTTGGCGACCGGCGCTCATCAGTGCAGCTGTAGTCGAGTTCATATTGGCTGTGTGTGTGTGTGTGTGTGTGTGTGTGTGTGTGTGTGTGTGTGTGTGTGTGTGTGTGCTCAGATGATCAACTGACGTGGGCTCACTTCACTGTGTTTATCTGACGCTAAATTGCATGATAATAATGACTGCTAAATGTACGCAAATGTATGCTCCAGAACAATCAGCACTGTGTGTGTGGCACTGCCTTTCTTACCAGCTAGTCTTCCAAGTACCAGTATTTTATTTATTTTGCCCCAGAGTCAATTATTGTACTGGACTGACTGAGAAATGCTAACGTTTGTACTTGAATTTGGTAAATAAGAAGAAGAAAAAAAAGAAAAGAGGAAAGCTTTGGAATTGGGGAATCTTTTTGAATCGAGAATTTTAAAAAAATCTAGAAATCTAGTTTTTGGATCGAATCGTGACCCAGAAAATTGATACTGAATTGTATCACCCACAGATTCACAGGCCTAGTATTCAGTTCATTGCTTCACTCATTCAGTTCATTGCTTCACTCATAATATAATAATAATAAATTCAGTTCAAAAATGTGCTTTCTCACTTTTCTCAGGTAAATAATAATATGCGATTAAAATGAGATTAATTGAGATTAATTAATTATTGAGCCTCTAATTAATTAGATCAAAAATTTTAATCGAGTCCCACCCCTTTAAAACAGAAAGGCCTCTTTAACACACACACACACACACACACACACACACACAACACGCACACACACACACACACGGACAAGATGGTGAGAATAGGCCCACTGTACTGTATGCTTCTAGTGTGAGCCAAGTGAGGCCAAGTCAGGATACTTTTAGACAAGTTTCTTATTCAGAGCTGGTATGGATTACCCACTCCTTGAATCACACTCCATTTGTTGTGGAATGTAAACTTTACTTTAACCAACAGGTGTGGAAATTTGCCTTTGGCCCCACTGTTGTACCTTCAGTACCGACTAGAGTATCTGTAATAAGAGAGTAGCGACAGTCCCCGTTGACTCCAATGTTACGCCTGAAAAGAGCGGAGCTATTGAATGAAAAGTGCACATGGTTCCAAAACAACACCACTGTTGCCCATCCACCTGCATTGACAGCAGAACTCCAGTGCAGACACGAAGCGCGAGGCGCAAGATCAAAGTGTCGCTACTCTGTTATTACAGATACTCTAGTACCACTCATTGGTTTCCGGGCACGGCTACAGACGAAACTAGATCAACACTCAGCAGAGTACAAACTTAGGACAACTCATAACAAGTAGGCCATGGCCTACTTGTGCGTGAGTGGAGCGAGCTGATACTCATGATGTTAGTTATCAGGGTCTCTCACTTACGTCACCATTACATCATCGCTAAATCGGCCAATCGGAGTACCCCGAGGGACCGACTGCCGACCACTGAACCCCGATCGCCTTACTTGCGCCCCTCTACTCATGCAAGTAAAGAAAAAGGATGGATGGTGAAGGATCAACTTATGAAATGTCAGTACAGGTCAGCACAAAGCATCATATATGGAGATTGAAGGGTTTGACTTCCTTGATAATCGTATGTGATGTTATGTGCTCCCCTGATGATGTCACATGCTCTCTCACCCTGACCGATCGTCAACCAACCTAACCTAACCCAACCCACACTGAAGGAACTGCCTTCAGTCGCAACTAGAAGCTCAACCGGCATCTCCATAGCTGCACAAAATAAAGACAAAAAAGAAGAGGAAAGAAAATGGAATCGATCGGATAGTTGAAAACAGTCGATAGTTGCAGACCCCATTACACAACCAAAATAACATGTTAGTTAGTAACAACAGCTGAACAGCAGCTGTCTGTGGCCAGCGCCTCCAAAGACGCAGTGAGTGCCACTATAGAGGCTGTGATGCCGACGGCAGACACCAACCACGTGGTCCTGAAACCTGAGCACTTCACCTTGACTGGCAACGGAGTGGACAACATGCACCACTGTGTGAAACACAGCAGCCTCATGACGCATGAGCAATGCATGTCAGCACCACTCTGATGCAGTGTTGCCAACTGCCAAAATCCAAAAATGCACTAGTGGCACTTCCAAAATGCACTAGAATGCGCTAGAGCACCATACCAGGGCCCACGATTTATTCTGCATTTTAGCCACGGACTGACCACCATTTATAATAATTTAGGAGAATTAACTGGTAAAATGTTGGTCAAAATAATTGTTCTACATTTTCTTCTTGAAATTTCTTGAAAATTAGGTAATTCAGAATTAATTAAATATAATGTAACTCTTGAGAGCGTAAAATGAAACCAAATGGACCCGAAAGAGTCCGTTTCATAAAATGAAACCAAACACTGCCAACTTGGCAGTGTTGCCAACTTTGATGATGGCCCCCACTGAGCACTAGCTACACACGCCAGTTTGCCTGACTTACTTTGTAATCTCACTCGCCACGTTCGCAATGAAAATTTGATACATTTTAGGCACATTGTGACATGTTAAAACAGACTATACCAGTAAGACGCGCAGCGTAGCGTCTTGTAGCAAGACGAGTAGCGTCTTACTCCATATTCCGAGTAAGATGTGTAGCATCTTACTCCGTGACGCACTCACTCAGACATTTCTTCCATGGCTCATTGTAACTTGTAACCTGTAACGCATGACTACGACCGCATCATCAACCTCTTGGTTGGGGAGAACTGCACAATTAGCCTTTCACTAAGCCCCTCCCCAATCCGTCCTTGTCCAATATCCACGGTAGAAGAGGGAAGCTTGACCAGGAAAGCTTGACCTGGATAGCAACAGTTGCTAAACTATTTGGACTGGCATTGATCAGTGACTAAACTCAACCCCAAAGGGTGGGGTTTTGAGAGGGTCTCATTCACAGTGCCAAATAACCAACCGATACTATGGGAGCTGTTGTGATGTCATGTCACCGGCGGGTTCTCCACCAAAACAAGCCCATTATAGTGTGTCCTTGGCATTTGGGTTTGCCTTTAGCTTCATGACTTTAACACGGGCCTGGTATGCTGGCCAGTGGGTGGCGGGCGCAATGCACACATCAGTGCTAACTATCTCATCTCAGTAGCACATGATTCAAGTATCCATCCCTGCTGATGTTGCAATGCAGACCAAGTGCCCATATGCTTAACACCTTAATGTACACACATGTCCATAGGGGCCGGACAGTGAGAGAGGGCTCCACCGCCGGAAACCCGAGAGCCTGGGCAACGCACAGATATTTGAGGGGTGGGAAGGGGGCGAGGTGTAGGCCTAGAATATGAACCGCGGACAGTGGCTAAACTTAGAGCTATAGCTTTGAACTATGTACCGTTTCAAATGTCATACAGTATATAGCGTTAGGAAGAATGGGGGTTATATATGGTCATAGTGGCAGTGGTAGTCGAGGGGGGGGGCATGTTATCTGGCCTAGATACAGAAACACTGGTGTATAATAACACCACCAGTTCCCAATAACAAACAGGGCCTACGGTCGGAATATACTGCAGCCTATATCCGTACAGTGTACAGCAGCGGTTTCCAACGCTTTTCATATAAAGTTCCATTATTTATTCAGAACTAGAGCCACGGACCACCATTTGATGAGATTCCATATTGCATGGCATCATAGGTGGAGAAATAACTAAATATCAACTCTTCTACTACTCCTTTGTGAACAGTTCTTGTAAATTGAGAAATCAACTAGATAGCACTCGGTAGAGTGGAAACTTGTGTTGTACAATCAAAGTACCCCGAGGGACCAACCGCCGAACACCGCGCCACTGCGCGCAAGGCGGCGCCGCTGCCTTACTTGCAGGACACTTTCCCAATTGTCCTTGGGCAAGACATCTAACCCCCAAATTGCTGCTGGTTGCTGGCTTGAATTGTTTCACTATGTTAAGTGCCTTAGGTAAAGGCGCTACAGAAATGCAGTACCTTTTACTCCATAGTAATGGCTCACTGCATTCGAAATTTGGGTCCAACTCTCCATATAGCAGGGGACCCTCTCCCTGGTGGTCCCCGACTCCCCGTACCACTGGTTGATAGCCGTGGCTATAGAGTAGACATAAAATGTTAACCAATTCAACTAAAAATACACATGGCATGTATTGCCCAAACTAGAGCGCTGTATGTTGACTCTACTTTTTCAGCAAAAAAAAGGAGTAGGGGCGGAGTCTCCCTTTGTCGGGCTCCTCATTAGGAAATAATTGGCATAGTGACTAAATTGGGGAGGGAAAAGACGTAAAAAGTTAATGTGATGAGGCCAAGGGACGATCAGGAGGAGGTTGTTGGGCTGCATACCTGCTCATGTAGGTTCAAATGATGGGCCGATCTGTGGAATAGCTCGGGGCTGGGCTTTGAAAACGGAAGTTCAAACAGGGGACAGCACTTCTCAAACAAACCTCATTTCACAACATTTTAATAGGTGAAAACAGATGCATACACTATATCGCTTGAAGGAATCAACAGTCCATCTGAATGTGGACCATTGGCACTACAAAAATAAGACTAGTCATGCCTGACCCAGAACAAGCTGAGAGACGTTTAAAAATGTGAAAACATTAATCCGTATTAAGTTAGTGACGTGTGTGAAATGATTGTGCTAGGATTCTTTGTCAATTTCAGATGGCCTTTGAGGCCGAAAAACAAATATCATCACCCATTGTTTAACCATTATTTTGTAATCAATGTTATAAGATCATGAGTGTGCCCCTCACTTCACACACAGGTGTGATTTTTAATAACAACAGTTATAATCTAACCTGCGTCCTGCTATGGTAATACCCAAATTCACTCTGGCAGATTAGCCTACCACACTAGCTATAATAATCACAAATGTCCACAGGAATAATCCCTTGGAAACACAGCTAAACCCATATGAGAAAGTTAGTGTATCCCCACTGCCAGCCTCCTTCAATGACCCAGTGACACACATTCTCCATGGCTCCCCTTCAATCTCAGAATATCTCAACACACTTCAGCCACATCACATGGGGTTCCCAATTATTATTGGGCTCATATTTCTGATGCCCCCGATTTGACACATATTATCCAGTCAGTGGTAAGAGGAGAAAAGACGGGCCATGGTGGCACAGTGGTTAGTGCTGTCGCCTCACAGCTAAAAGGTCCTGGGTTCGATTCCTGCTAGGGGCGCTGCTGTGGGTTCTGGCGCCGTGTCCCCTCCTCCGCGTCATCAGTGCCCATACCCGAGGCAGGGTTGGCGAAAGGGCCGTGTCCCCTAGGGTAGATACCCTCACAAAAACATGCAGTAATCCTGGGCTCTAGACTGCCTCCCCCTGGCCAGCCGAGGCGCCTGATGGAGGGATATAACATGTTCCTTCCACATGCTACGTCTAACTAGGGAAACTCCCCCCTGTCAGGTGAAAAGAAGTTGCCTTGAAGAAAGCATGAGCTCAGTCTGCTGCCTCCCCAGGTTGGTGGAGGGTGTGTAGAGCCCAGGATCACATTAGGAATTGGCACTGGGTTAAAAAATGGGTTGCAAAAATCATGGGATAAAAATATTTAAAAAAGAAGAGAATAGAGACTATTTGAATAAGTTATATAGTACCTATAGTCATAACAATGTATGTATACTATAGTATGCATAGATCATTCAGTTATGTTGAGTTCAGTGGCTGTGAACCAATTCAACATAGAAAGCTACATTCTTATAAACATTACCTGCAGTGATCACGAATAACCGTTCCATTAGTGACAAAGTGATAAGAACGTGATAAGCTTCAGCTACTTAATATTTGAGTAGTGATACGAGTCTGATTATTTGCATATGTTAAAATTATATTATTTTAGGGCTGCACAATTAATCATGAACAACAACATACTGTATGTTATGTAAAGTTCTTGCCTAATTATCATCAATGAACTGAAGACTGTCACAAACGTTTTATAGACTACCTGTGATGTCTTTCCTTTCAAGCTGAGTCCCCTCGGTCTCCCAATTTAACAAAATGAGGAACAGATGAGATTTTGCTGCAACCCACACCCTGACCTTTTGGGCTTCTGCAGGTCTTAAAAACAAACACAAAACTCGATCTATCCATCTATGTAATCTATGCCCAGGGCCATTACTGCAACCCACTTTCTGACTGGAAAGTCAACTCATCATTACCAAGTCAAATCACCCCTGTCAGTGCCTTGCAATGCTAGCTTTTCCTTGAACAGTGGACTGTATATGTGACATAAATAGGTCACATAGTGTAGCTCACATACTATAGGTGTTTGTGTATGTTGTCTTAAGTGAGTAGGTCACATGCTGTAGGTGTTTGTGCATGTTTAAGAGAATAGGTCACACAAAATCAACACTCCACCAAGAGCAAGCTTCTAGAACAATGACAGTATAAACCTCTGTCTGACAAACCTCCACATCATGACTCATGCAAACGAACATCTAAACTGCAGCCTGCTCTGTCGGTTCTGTCACAAAGCCCTGTCCAAATGATAAGTATTCAAATGGTGATTAAATCAAGCAGTGGAGCGCAATAAAAGCACGCAAATGACTTGCACTGTTGTACAGCACTTGGTGCGTTGCCTGTGCATCCACCACAAAGCCACATCTTTGCAATGAACTGAAGCACAGATGCCCAACCCCCCTCCCCTGTGCAGCGCACCCAGGAATGAATGGCTAAAGAGCTGAGTGATGACATTCCTTTGGACGAAGAAAAGGAAGAAGATGGGGTGGTGGTGGGGTGTTGGATGAGTGGGACGGAAGAAGCCATTCTGCCGGGTAGAAATTTGACCTAGTTCTTCTGAAAGTTATGCAACACGCTGAGGGGGGATGTGGAGGCAGCCGCAGCGAGAGGGACAGATAGAAGTTAATATATATATATGTGAGGAAAATAATTATTTGATCCCCTGATGATTTTGTAAGTTTTCATGATTAGAAAGAAATGAGCACTCTGTCATTTTTATGGTACTTTTATTTAAACAAATAGAGGCAGAATATGAACAAAAATGTCCATAAGAAAATAATATTTAAAGGTTATAAATTAATTTGCGTTAGAGCTCGTGAAATAAGTATTTGATCCCTAAGCACAACCTGACTTAGTACTTGGTGGAAAAACCCTTGTTGGCAAGCACGGAAGTCAGACGTTTCTTGTAGTTGGTCACCAAGTTTGCGCACATCTCAGGAGGAATTTTGGCCCACTCCTGGTGAGATCTAGTCTCCAAATCCTGAAGGTTTCGAGGCTGATGCTTGCCAACTCGAAGCTCCAGCTCCCTCCATAGATTTTCTATAGGATTAAGGTCTGGAGACTGGCTAGGCCACTCCATGAGCTTAATGTGCTTCTTCGTGAGCCACTCCTTTGTTGCCTTGGCCGTATGTTTTGGGTCGTTGTCGTGCTGGAAGACCCAGCCACGACCCATCTTCAGTGCTCTGGCTGAGGGAAGGAGGTTCTTGTCCAAGATCCTGCGGTACATGGCCACATCCATCGGCCACACAGTGCGGTGAAGTTGCCCTGTACCCTTAGCAGAGAAACAGCCCCAAAGCATAATGTCTCCACCTCCATGCTTGACGGTGGGGATGGTGTTGTTGGGTTTGTATTCAGCATTTCACTCCCTCCAAACACGACAAGTGAAATGGATGCCAAAGAGTTGAATTTTGGTCTCTTCTGACCACATCACCTTCCCCGCAGCCTGGTCTGAATCATTTAGGTGTTCATTGGTGAACTTTAGACGGGCCTCTTGAGCAGAGGGACATGGCTGGGCACTGCAGGATTTCAATCCGTTATGGTGTACTATGTTACCAATGTTTTTTTTGGTGACTGTGGTCCCAGCTGCCTTCAAATCATTAACAACACCATCCCCATCGTCAGGCATGGAGGTGGAAACATTATGCTTTGGGGCTGTTCCTCTGCTAAGGGTACAGGGCAACTTCACTGCATTGTGTGGCCGATGAATGGAGACATGCACTGCAACATCTTGGACAAGAACCTCCTTCCCTCAGCCAGAGCACTAAAGATGGGTCTTGAAGAAGCACATTAAGCTCATGGAGTGGCCCAGCCAGTCTCCAGACCTTAATCCTAAAGAAAATCTATGGAGGGAGATTGAGCTTTGAGTTGGCAAGCAACAGCCTCGAAACCTTGAGGTTTTGGGGAGGATATCTAAACAGGAGTGGGCTAAAATCCCTCCTGAGATGTGCACAAACTTGGTGACCAACTACAAGAAATGTCTGGCTTCCGTGCTTGCCAACAAGGGTTTTTCCACCAAGTACTAAGTCAGGTTGTGCTTAGGGATCAAATACTTATTTCACGAGCTCTAACACAAATTCATTTATAACGTTTAAATATTATTTTCTTATAGACATTTTTGTTCATATTCTGTCTCTATTTGTTTAAATAAAAGTACCATAAAAATGACAGAGTGCTCATTCCTTTCTAATCATGAAAACTTACAAAATCATCAGGGGATCAAATAGAAGTTAATATATATATATGTGATATGATAATATGGTAGATAGTGGAGACGCGACACGAAATGAACAAAAATCGTGTGTGGGGCACCCTTTCTTATTATCATCCTTTATCATACATTCTTATTAAATCATTAGTCTTTTAATGCATGTATCATACTGTGTTTATGTTAGCACAACGTTTCATGCACACAAAAAGCTGAATATAGGAGGGGCTGGCTCCCATTAAAAAGTGAATGCTTCATGTGAGGTAAACATTTCGCTAATAAATGTGCTTTCTGCGATGTTTTGAGCTTGTGAATCTGCTACTTGCTGTAGTAGTATGATGACGTATAAGGCATACATTCCCAATAAAACACAACTAAAACTATGGGGATATGAGGTTTCTGCCCGAAAGTATCAAAATGCCTGGAGGTTTACTAATGACTCAGCGGACAGCATATAATCGCCTACAACTCTCCTTCTCTCACTGGATCCATACAAGCTTTTCCTCAGCCTGGTTCTGCGTTCTGTCCAACTTCAGAGGCACATTTATATCTACAGCATACTATCTCTGTAGCTCTGCGTTTCTCTGTGTTTCTCAGTAGTACTCCCACTCAGATGCGAGCCCTGGCCTGTATCCACCAAAATAACAATAGCTGGAGGAGGTAAAAAAGAAGACACAGTAATATGGTATATACACAGTAACAGACATACAAAAACAATACTCTGCACTGTCCTGACTTGGCTTCCTAGCCAAACCCCCGGGATATTTCCTGTTGGTTTTAGGGCCTTTCAGTAGCAGGGAACCGAGAATGATGCTACTGTATCAACAGGAACGTCGACTGTACCAACTGACCGGTACCGGACTCACACATGGTCCAGAGTTCCAGACAGCACTGTAGAGAAAACAGGATGAGAGAGGCTTAAAATAAATACTATCAGCAGACATGACGACTGGATGGGACTGAAAGAAAGATGGCCTCTGATCTGATTTCACTGAGAGCGAGGATGCTGCCTGCACTGGTTGTGACGCAGAGATTTGTGCTAGCCCAAGGCCATGGCCTTCTGCCATGACGGTGCATGCGTGTGCACATGCGTGAGTGTGTGTGTCTGGATGAATGCTTCAGTCTTTCTCACTGTATGTGCACGTCACAAAAGAGATCATGGCCCGGGCTGGCCTTCTACTTATAGATCGCAATGAGTCCATGCATCTGTGAGTCTGTGCATCTGTGTACATGGTCTATGCATGTGTGAAGATTCTGTCGTTTACCCAGGTGAATCTGAGGAAGAGAGGCATTTTGACTCTCATGGATCTCTACATTCTTACCATTCTTACCATGTCATGATCAAATTAAAACCTAAAGTCAATCTGAAGGTTGCTGGGTCCTGACTCTGTCTTTGTCCCTCATCACCACCACCTTGCACCTACACTTACTTCATCGCCTCTGTCCCCAGTGTGACTCATATGACTTTCATCTCTACGGGGATTAACCTGATTAATTAGGATTTCTTTACAGATCCCCTTTCTCCCACACGTACCAGCTGTGTCTTAAGCACGATGCCATGCTTCCGTGGCAGTGTTCAACTTCAGATGTCATTACCCGAGTTGTGACAGGGAAGATTAGCCTGGCCTACATTCTCCCCACACACCCGCTGCACCTTTGCCAGCCATCATGCTCACTAAACACCTTAGTGTCCTTTAATCGAGTATTAAAAATGAACCATCTGCCGAGAAGAATAGCATGCGTTTGCTCTCACCGTGGTGTGCCTAACATATGATACACTTTAACAGGTTCATTAGTCACTAATTAAGCTGCCAAATATTTGGGCCAAAAGCCGATGCCAGTTTTGTGCTAGACCAGAGACTCCCGCTGTTTTGACCAATATTCCTGCTACTGAAGTAGAGCCGGACAGCCGGTTTCAGGGGATTTCAAGTAGTGAAGTATTTCAAAGAAGTGCCGAATGATGTCATCATACTGGCTGGTTCTTTCTGGCAGTTTGACAAACACTGTATACTGCTGTGAGACAGGTGGGAGTCTTGTGATGCCGTCTGTTGGAACACGTGATCAGAAGACACTACAAAAGGTAACGGCAGCAGCGGATAAAAAAAAAAAAAAACACAAGCACCAGGAAAACTTTCCCTTTCTGGAATGAGCCTCGTCATGTGCCTAGAGTAAATATACTTGCACACAGAGACATGCACACGCACATGCCGAGCCGAGGCCAAACAAATCCAGCTGTTCTCTCCTAGAGCCACGTCAGGATAGAGGATATAGGTTGGACCAGAGCATTGCCTTCCCTTAGACAATCCAAGGCAGATGAGGAGACAGCCGGAGAACAATATGCATGTAAAACCGTTACAAAGTGAGAGGATCCACGTGGGCAGCGGTGGTGGAGGTGTAGGGCAGGGCAAGGTGCCAAGGCTCGCTTGCGCCTGCCCCAGAAAAAGTAGGGCAAGCCCAGCGGTGACGGCCGAGTGAGACAAAAACATTCCGCCAGCCCAGCGTGCTAGAGGAGGAGGGGGTGGGGCCGGCAGAGCCAAAAAAACGCTAGCTGTGCTGATGTGCGTATTTGACTGCACATAAGAGGCAGACAATAATGTAGAGAAGGAGTCTGTTCCAAAGCCTAACTGATCCTCCATAATCCCCCCTGAATGCTGCAATGCATCCTCTTGACAGCCAGGGCGCAGCTAATACATAGAATATGAAATAAAGAAGACTCCAAACACACATAATAATAATAATCAAGAGAGTTATTTGAGTGAACCAGACAGGATACTCAATGCTGTGCTCTTTAAATGGCTGACACAGCCTTCTACTGCATGATATTATCATCATGCGCACTGCTATGCTAAGGTGTTTATCAACTTTACCATCACTGTAAACACACTGGCACAAGGGATATGACCACTTCCTACCTCTCTCTCACTTAGGTTAGAAAGGCCTTGGGGCACTGGCGGCTGGGTGGTACGTTCTGCCACATTCTATAGGCTGACTGCTGATGCAGCCCGATAGCCAGCCTCAGGGTTGATTCCAGAGACCCTGCTATATAGATGCTGTGTCACTGTATCTATATAGCACTTATGAATCAACACTTTGTCAGTCTTCTACACTGTTCTATCTAAAAATCTAAAATCTTAAAAAGCTAAACGCCTTGTGTTTTATAAACCTGATTTTAAAGGGTTCATGTATTGTTGTTTTCTTTGTCAATCAACTTTCCATTCTGTATTAAAGCCAACTGCAAGAAAGTACCAGAGAAATATAAATGATGTTGGTCTTTCAGCAGAAACCTTGTTAACACATCCAGTTGTTGTTTACATACAACACCGAAGACATATACAGTACGCAATGCTGTGTGGAATGTCACTACTGTACCACAGAATTACATCTTTTCAAAAGAACAGGCCAAATCTGTTTGCTGAGGTCATCTTCTGGGATGGACGCATGTCCTTGTGCAGAATGCGAAGAGGTTCAAATTGAGAGTCCAACCACGGTGTGTGCATGTATAGTCTGCAGATAATCAGATTTGAGTTTAGCTTATCACTGCCGTCCAACATGAGCTGAATTATAACTATGCTCACACCAGGCTTCAGTTCATCACAGATGAATGCAAACTAGGGGTGGGACTCGATTAATTTTTTTATCTAATTAATTTCAGGCTTTGTAATTAATTCATTTCAATTAATCGCATACCAATATTTGACCTGAGAAGCATTTTTTGTGTCAAGCAAAACAGGTTGTTAGTGTGTGAGTGAGTTTTTCTAAATCAAAACTGTGTCCATACTGCAACGTGATATGTAGAGGGTGATGGTTAGAGGATTAGTAATTTCAGACCAATGGAAGGACGAAAAACAGTGGGAGTTTGGATCAATGGCAGTCCTTATTGGTTACCCTGATTGGCGGCTTCTTCCATTGCGTGCGCCGCTATGACCGGTACCCCTGAATTCATCCATTGTTGACAGTTTTTTTTTTAATTGTGTTATTTTTCTGTAATTTATTCATCTCAATTAATCAATTAAAGTCCCTCCCCTGGTGCAAACACAAATTATGTCTTCAAAATGAGTAATGAATGAGCAGCAAAGCCACACTTAAGTCATGTATACTTGCATGTACAAACATGTTGCTTTCGTGCTTGTTTGATTTTCTAATCTTCCAGGATCTGCGTTTCGCAATTCCGTGTGTGACGGGAGCTCACTAAATAGAGTTTACATTAGACTCTCTCTCTCTCTCTCTCTCTCTCTCTCTCTCTCTCTCTCTCTCTCTCTCTCTCTCTCTCTTTCTCCTTCTCTCTCTCTCTCTCTCGCGGTACCGTTTGAAGGAGCTGACACACCTCACCCTGGAGCAGGCCTTCCAACATCACACAGGCCAACTCAGCAGGTAACACACTCTGACTCACCCAAGTGCAATCTCAAAACACAACTACTCACTGACTACTGACTTTCATACAATGGCCCACTATTTATTCTGTATTTCAGCCACGGACCACCATTTGATGTTGAGTTTAGTCTCTCGGACCCAAAACTAAGGATCTTCAAGTTTGTGTCCACAATTCAGGAGAGATAACTGGCAAAACGTAGGTTACAATAACAATTCGTCTACATTTTCTAATTGTGTAGATTCTTAGGAATGAAGTAATTCTCTTGAGAGCGTAAAATGATATCAAATGGACCCTTACGGGTCCATTTGGTATCATTTTACGCTCTCAAGAGTTACAGATCAATAACATCTACTGTTACAGATCTACCATTTGGGTACACACATCATTTAGCTGGGGAATCCTCTCAGGGACCATTCGTGGTCCCCGGACCACTGGTTGAAAACCACTGCTGTATATGAATGTGCACACACGCACAATCACAGGTGTAGATATCCGTGTGCTCCCACTCCTAGTTCCTGTTGATTTTCCACACACTCAAAGAGCCAAAGTAATGACGTCACCCACCTAATCCCTGCTTGATTGCTATCAAGACAAGTTCCCATTATACATCATTATCTAGGAGCACCAACAGAGGGTGAGAGCAGCTTTTGTGTGAGAATAGACCTTGAATCACACCGAGAGGCGAGGGGAGGATACTACTTCATGACAACCGCTTCTGCCTTCTTGGAATTTTTTGTTTTACATAATTCACTGAAACACTGAAATGATTCTACCGTTAACCGGTTTCAACCGTTTCGTGTTTTCAAATCAGGGTAGAAGCCTCAGCAGCTATAGGCCTAATGAGCTTTTCTCTAAGCCCCACCCTTTGGGATGGGGTTTGTTCATTGTCCAATGCCAATCCAAATACTTTAGCAACTGTTGCTATCCAGGTCAAGCTTTCCTGGTCAAGCTTTCCTCTTCCAACGTGCCTAGTGGACAAGGCCGGATTGGGGAGGGGCTTAGTGAAGAGCCAATTAGAGGTCGACCGATATGGAATTTTGGGAACGACACAATAACCGAAATGGGGTATGGAGGTATACAACCACCGATAACAGATTTGTGATCTAGGTTATTTTTTAGCTGGAATGAAAATATACTCTTTTTTTACCGGTATGACCACCGATAGAAGGGGGACCCACCGATATTACAATTCTAAAAAAAAAAAAAAAAAAAAAAAAAAAAAAAATCACACACTGTAGCAGCTACTGTGCACTCTGCACTTGTTAAAATTCTATTGGTGACAATTTCACCGATACTATATGACCACCGATACTCACCAATATGACCACTGATACAATACACCAATTCTATCGGTCGGACTCTACACCTAATCCGTCCAAATATACTGTACTAGTTCTACCGATCCAGCCTTTGTTAAAGTGACCAAGGAGGAGACACAACATGCAGGACTATGGCATAGTCAGTGGATAGGAGGAACAGATCGCTTCCTGTAAGACCCACACCAAGAGGACTACCGTATTTTTCGGGTTATAAAGCGCACCTTAATATAGGCCGCACCGGCCAAATTTAGCGAAAAAATCAATTGTGTACACATACAAGACGCACTGGCCTATTAGCCGCGGGTGTTTTAATGCTTAATTACCATATGTAAGGGTTCTTGCACAGATGAGATTGTCGGCAATTCTCAAACAATGCTGTTTGAGAAGCATCCTTTTTATTATTTAAACGACTACAGAACTGCACGTGCTGTATGTAATTAACGCTAGAGCCATAGACCAAGGACGGATCTAGGCATAGACATGGGGGGGGGGATGCCCTCTAGACGCCCTGACTGCCCCACCAAACATGACAGAATGCAAACAATGAAAACTTCAAAGATATTTCGAATCAAATGCTTATAGCGGTAGTTAAACATTGACTAACTACAATTTTGGCACCACTAAACCAACTGCCATTTTCGGCTGCACCCCCGATTGAGAAATATTACATCCAGGCCTGGCCAGTGGCCATAGAGTGTAGCCGGAGATATGCAAACTCCGATCACTTCATGAAACCAAATGAGCGCTTGCGGGTCCATTTGGTTCATGAAAAAGGGTAGCCTAGCGTACATCTGGTTAACCAACTGTCCACCATTTAGCTGGGGATCACCAGGAATCCTCTCAATGTTTAAGACGCTCGACGAGGCGTCTTTATTGCCGCCTCCACGGACCTCTCCTCCTCCTCCTCGCGCGGCCGCGGCGGCGGCTACTGCTGCTGCTGCTGCTGCTGCTGCTGCTGCCGCCGCCAGCCTTTCTAAACCCGTTCGTGGATGTGTTTTTTTTTTTGACACTTTTCCACGCAGTAAGGATCCACTGGCAGACTTGATAAAAAGTTGTTTTCAGCATGTTCCTTGCCTTGATGGTGCGCGCGCTGGTGGCGCCAGCTCCTCGGAACGACAGCGCGCGGACCACCACCGCGCGCCGTCGTTCCGAGGAGCTGGCGTCTCCGCCGCAACGGCGTTCCTCGCGTTGGTCCGCCGTCTAACCATTGATTCATTGATCCCAAGGCTACGTGCAGCAGATTTCCTTATTTTTCAACCAGCTCGACTGACTTTAGCTGTAAACATCCATACATTGGCCGCACCGCTGAATAAGCCGCAGGGTCCAAAGCACAAGAAAAAAGTAGCGGCTTATAGCCCGACAAAGAGGAGTATTTCTGGAACTTACAAAATCCCACATCCCCTCTCCTCTCCTCCTGGCTGCACGCTCTCTTGAACAGGAACATCTCCGACAATGAAATGAGAATGAATGAAAATAACAAAAAGGCAATAATAGGAGAGCAGCTGCACCCCTGAGAGTTTTCAACCTTTTTCCAAAGTATTTTCAATTAATCTAGTTTAAAGCTCTAGGCGATTATGTCTGAAATTGAATGTTTCCAACTTGAGACCACACTCCCCCTCCCAGGTGATTATTCTCTAGCTCAGTGCTTTTCAACCCGTGGTCTGGGGACCACCAGTGGTTCCAGGTGGTCCCCAGCTAAGTTGGTTAACCAGATGTAACTCCCGAGAGCGTAAAAAATTAAACCAAATGGATCCTTGCGGGTCCATTTGGTTTCATGTTTATGCTCTCAAGAGTTAAAATACTCTGAATTACCCAAGTCTACACAACTAGAGAATGTAGTAGATTAATGGTCATTATTTATCTATGTTTATTTGTTTTGTCTCCCAAATCCAGCCTTGTATTGTGGACAAAAGCAAAAGAAATCTTTAGTTTTGGGGTTTGTGGGGCTAAATGGGGGTCCGTGGGTCAAATGCTGAATAAATAGTGGGCCCTGGTATCAAAAAGTTTGAAAACCCCTGCTCTAGCTGAACTGACACCAAATGCACGTAATGTCCGGCATTATAGAAATGATATACCGTCAGGAAAACACCCATATGCCCTCAGTGTGTGGTGTGTAAGCTGTGACAGTGGGAAGCGGACCAGCCCTCTCAGACCAGGGATGAAAAAGAGGCCTGGGAATGCCGGGCCCAGGGCCGCCGCCTCATTGACAGAGGATCAACAGACCCATGCATGTGCACTAATGACATCAGATAGAAAAAAAAGGCAAAGCCACTCGGGCCAGTGTTGTCCGCAGACTGGGACACTGCACGCGTTTGCGGATGTATGGGTGGTGTACACACGGCAGGCAGAATGCATGCATCAGCAGACACCGCAGGGGAACAAAAAAACTCATAAAACATTCACGTCCAACCTCGGTACAGAGTGTGCCGAGGTACTGATGGGTGCATGGGCGCGTTTACTGTAAACAGGCTAATGCACACTTGAGTGGCAGGCTAATGCACACAATTGCGGTGCACTTAGCTACCAAGGAACAAGTCTATATGCCACTCACGCAATTATTACGAAAGTACTATGATACAGTATGCATTATAGGAGAGACAGGCCTGGTGCCTTTGCCACCCTGCCCTCTGAATGGTGGCTTCCTCAAAAGTCGAGACGTGGCGCATTTAGCTGATAGTACACAATGTTCTTAACAGCATGCGTCCTGCGACAAGACCAGCATCCCACGTGCACATGTCACATACGCATGGAAGACACTAGTGAAGCAAAACAAAGGGGAGGAGAGAAGGGGGAGGAACTTAATAAAGAAGAGAGTTAGACCAGGGAGTGTAGAAGAGAGGTTGGCTGTGATAGAAAAAGGTAAACACTCGATAGAAAGCAGCGAGTGAGGTGGGGGAGGGGCAGAAAGAGAGCTTGTTTCAGAAGGAGAGCTGCAATGGAGCCTTGGAAGTTAAGAGCAAACTGGCAAAGCCGAGCTAGCCTTGGTTTCAGTGCAGGGGTTTGCAACCATTTTCATGCCAGGGCCCACTATTTATTCTGCATTTTAGCCACAGACCACCATTTGATATCGAGTGTCGTCTCTCCGACCCAAAACTAAGGATTTTCAAGTTTGTGTCTACAATATAGGTGAGATAACTAGCCAAACATTTCAAAATAAACATTCTTCTACATTGTCTAATTCTTGAAAATGAAGTAATTCAGATACTAAAAAAAAGAAAAAATCAGATAATCTAACTCTTGAGAGCACAAAATGAAACCAAATGGACCCGCAAGTGTCCATTTGGTTCAATTTTACACTCTCCAGAGTTACAGACCTATAAGGGTCCATTTGGTTACCAACTGTCCATTATTTAGCTGGGGAGCACTGCTGGTCCCCGGACCACTGGTTGAAAACCACTGTTTTAGTGTGTTAACTACATTCACAACTGTACTAGTTTAGTTTTGAAAACTGTCTACAGCATGACCATACATGATCATTGTTTGACAAAAATAAATTACATAACATATATGGATACATACTGTATTATATATAAAATATTAAAATGTGAGTGCTGGCTGCTAGTGTGTGTGTTATACCAAAGCTATTTATTTAAAAAAGGCATTATAATAAAACAAATAAGACACACACTTCACAGCTATCACTATTGCAACTGTAGATGTTTTATTACTATTATTGTGGCTAAGCATAAATCAACCATGTGATAACTCTTAGCCATAGATTTCCGATAGTACTGTAAATGCCTGTGCCACAAGATGTGCAGCGCAAGGCTTCTAGCCGAGTAGTGTACCAATACATCAGCCAGAGAAAAAACTGAATGTACGCCTCTCCTATACAGGCTATACAGCAGTTAATCATGGACACAAGCACACCCACAATTTAGCCTACATTACTGCTCTGCTTACAGAACACTCCCAACCAACAATCTCCATCCCATAAAATGCTATGCATCACCTGCACAGTAAACACTGTGATTTTTGCATTCATTCCAACATCGCCTGAGGTCACTGGCAATAACTCAACTCTCACCTCACACCCCTTCAGGTCTCGTCAGGTAAACTGCTTATAAAAAAAAAAACTACTTCCACTTGATTACATCCACATCTGCAGGGACACGGCTGCACCAAAACAAAACAAGATAAATGCACTTTCAGAAAAAAAAAAAAAAAAAAAAAAAAAAAACTAAAAAAAACTACTGACAATCGATTTTTATGACCTATACAGGTGTTGTAGAGTAACCTCTGTTGTAGAGCATGCTTTTTAAAGTAAATTCAAGATCTCCTGATAAATGGAATGATGTGTAATCTTTACAAGGGCATAGCTTTATAAGCTGCTTTATCAACAAAAAAATGCATAGTGGGCTGTCACGAAAACAACGACTAATCTGACTCTCATCGCGGCAGCAGGCCTAATCATAATGGTTTCCACCCCTTCTTGCAACTATCTTGAGGGCACAGAATGGTAGGGTCTTACAGTAGTAATCCTTGACCCAGTCAAGGATGCTTTTTTCCCACGGCACCCAAGAGACCACAGAATAGGTGCCAAGAACATTATGAAAGGGTTTGTGTCAACAGAAATTCATTTATTACCTTTAACCAAGAAATGACTGCATGTCAAAGCATGGGGAAATCAATCAGTATCTGCGAGTGTATATGCAGCAGAAAAGGGTCTGTGAAAAAATGCCTGTGGATAAGATAAGATCTCCCTTTGCAGAATTGCCGTGTCCTCTCCTGCAGAGTTAAGAACTCGATATGAACTGCTTCTTGTAGCCAGGTCATAGTCCCATCGCGTGTGGCAATTCAACTCACATACTCGGAGGCTGAGAATCACAAATGCACCCTATTCCCATCGCACAGCAGTGTCACATGTGGACTCAATTCAACTCACTCACACAGTCCAACAAGGTGGATAATCACAATTTGACCATTTTTTTTACCCGCCATCATCCCACAGTGTGACATTTAATGAACATAGAAGACGGCTAGGAAAAAATAACAGGTTATATGGGCATGTGTGAGCCAGTCAGGCAGGGATCAGTGTACCTGGCCGTCTCCACGGCCAGTGGACAGGGACAATAGTGAGCTCAACAGTGCCAGTCCAGCTCTGTCTCTGTTGATCCAACCAGAGATGCCAGCCTACCCTGCACCACTGAGCCCTGCTCTACTGAAATAACACCACCGCACCACACCAATGGACCCATAAGTACTACGTCTCTATCTCATGAAGGCCTGTAGAGGGACAGAAAGAGGTACTTTGTCATTGATGAATTTAGAGTCTTAAAATTCTATGAAAATAGAAACGACCGCCACAGGGCACCACTAATAACTAGTCAACAACAATGGACAATACTAGTTGAGATTTTACATGCTAGGAGTTGGGACCAAAAAAACAATAATAGTAGTGGAGGATAGTATTTATTTCAGTCATTCAGTGGCCAGGTTGTCGTGTCACTCAGGGCCTTGAGTTAAGAGATGAGATCAGACTGGCAAAACAAGAAGAATAGAGAGAAAGTGACCAGATCACAAAATTCTATAGAATGGGGAAACAGGAAATATGAGGTCTCTGCAGAGGAAAGAAATGTTTGCCACGTTTAGATAACAAGCCAAAAGGACTTCCGCTCACTGACGAACTGGGCCATGGATACAGTCCAGCTGTGTGTGTGCGCGTTTGCTTTTACTTTTGCTTCTTTATGATAAATAAGGACGTATAATTCCCCTCACAGGTAGTCTTGGGCAATATACCGGTATTACCGTTTACCGCGATATTGAAAATCAATACCGAGTAATATCGCAGGATTTACAAAAAATACCGAATACCGAATATCGTATTTTACCGTCCCCTCCAAACAATATCGTCCAAAAAAAGAAAAACAACCACGCAGTGCCCACTCATGTCGCATCGCAAAGAGTTGAGATTTGATTCCTTCTATGCATCTTCAATTCTGAACGGATTTTGATAATTCAAACTGGTATTTGCTGTGTCCATTGAGTGGTTTCGTTGGGTGTATATGATGTGTATAATTATATACCTTTTAATGAAATAATATGGATAGCCAGCTGCAATTAGTGACTCCCCGGTTAATGCTACTGAACACGTGAGAGAGAGAGAGAGAGAGAGAGAGCATGTGTTGCATGTAGTTGAGTCTACGGGGTTCTCACCCTCACCACGTGGCTCTCCCTGCCACGTGTGTCAGCTACGGGTTTCCATAGCAACCACACAACACACAGAGAGACGAGAGAGTGTAGTAGAGGGCCAGAGGAGCCTTATGGATCTGTACACTGAAGGAGCTTGGATTTATTGACTTTTGGATCTAATAGCGATCTTTTTCCTGATCTTTGGTGGTTGACCTGTTATTTGGAGACAAGGTAAGGTTAAAAAAAGCCTTGGTTGCTGTTTTTTTTTTGTAATGGCGGCACTGATTGTTTGAGGATCGCTAGTTAGATCCAGCTAAATGATGGATCCTTTGTAACCAAACGGACCCTTATGGATCTGTAACTCTTGAGATCACAAAATGAAACCAAATGGACCTCATGCTCTCAGGGACCACTGGTGGTCCCTGGACTACTGGTGTGTGTGTGTGTGTGTGTGTGTGTGTGTGTGTGTGTGTGTGTGTGTGTGTGTGTGTGTGTGTGTGTGTGTGTGTGTGTGTGTGTGCATGCGTGCGCAGCCGTCTGCTCGTCTCTCTTGGTGCGGTGGCACAGCAAGTTATATTTCAGTTGATTTTTAAATACAATTGGCTACTCTGTCTGTGCATGGTGTGCTGTGATCGTCTGCTGTGGTGTTGTCCTTTGATGTAGATGTTTGATATCCACAGGGTGGATGCACAAGGGTTTAATTTAACATAATGGGGGAAATGGTTATCGTCGTGATTGCGCTGCTCGTCGTGATTGACAGGGGGGACGGACAGAGAAGATCACGAGCCCGCGTGGACAGCAGTCGGTGGTTTGGCCGCTAGACTCGGTAATATCGATAATACCGGTTTTAATCACGTTATCAATATCGATATTAAAAAATCAATATCGCCCAAGACTACTCACAGGTAATATTCAAGTAGCTTGATATAGATAGGCCAACATGTTGCTGGCTCACTGCTTGTAGTACAGCCATATAATAAAAACGTATTCTTGAAAGAGTTTGAGTACCCCCCACACACATACACACACTTTACAGACCACTAATGATGTTGAACTTCACAACACGTAAAAATAATGACGTTGTACTTCAACAGCACAGTAGCAACAAGTTTGGGGAGTTTAGCACTGACAAAAATAGAGCCCCATTCCTTTGAGACTAGAAAGTTCAGCATAACCACACATTAGTAAAGACACTTCCAAGGTTAGAAAAGCAAGTTGATGAACCTGCCTGGCTCTGACTGGAACTGTCAGAATGTGACCACGGAATTAGCAATAAACAGGCAGCTAGAAGGTTGAATACCAGAGGTCCACATCTTTCTACTTTTGCTTTCACTGGACAAATCAGACTATCTTGCATATGTGGGTTAATCGAAGAAGCAGTGTAACTTCTTATTATATCAAAAACCCAGCATGAAATCCAGATTGTTTGTAATCGACTATAATGATTAAGCACTTAACGTAAGCTTTGTTGGGAAATACTGCAATACTGCGTGCAAACATAGCAAGGCCATATAATATTGTAGTAGCACAGACCTTGTCAGAGACCTGAGGGGCAGTTTTACAAAGTGTTCTACGAAACAATCAATCGTTCAATAATCCTAAACAGTAGAACAGCGAGAGCACAACAGAGGAATTGTGCAACGACAACGAGACAGCAAACGGGAGGGACATTATCACAAGTGTTTATGATGACGGCCCCTGTGTGTGTATGTATGGAGTATAGGGACACACATTGTCATAAATCACAGCAGAGCCATAATAACAGCCAGATAGCATAGAGGAGTTAGATGGCTGGATGGTATGGATAGCAGCAGAGAGGAAGTAAACAACTGGGGTGTTCGGTTTCCTGTAGGAAGGTGGTGTTGGTGAGCCGGCTGCGCTCAAATCAATCTGTGCATTATGTCTAATCCTATTAAAACAGACTACGGGAACACTACTAGTCCAGGGGTTTTCAACAGGTGGTCCGGTGACCACAAAGGTCCCTGAGAGGATTGCAGGAGGTCCCCAGGCTAAATGATGGAAAGTTGCTTAACCAGCTGTAACTCTTGAGAGTTACCATCTAAATCAGCACCATTTTACACACAATTAGAGAATGTGTAGAAGATTGATGGTCATTTTGATCTGTATGTTTGACCGTTTTATTTTCTCCAAAATCCAGCCTGGCTGGAATTGTGGACAAGAGCTTAGGATAGCTTTAGTTTTGGTTCTGTGGGGTCTAAAATGTCCTCAAATTGTTGTCTGTGGGTCAAATTCTAAATAAATAGTGGGCCCTGGTATGAAAAGGGTTGAAAACCATTGTACTAGTCAAAAACATTGATTGTTGTACAGACTGACAGGGCTCTCTAGCAGTTCATTTCTACAACCATATGTCTCCTTACCATCCCCCTACCCACCACTGGAGCTGTGAGACGCTGTGCAACCCCCTTCTCTCTTTCTTTGTCTGTACCAACAGCCCCCTGCCCTGATTAAAACCTATGATAATCGCAGATTGTACATCTCTAGGCATATTACAAACAATTAAATAATAATTATTGGAATAGAAATATGAATTACTTTCTTTTTTCCAAAACCAACCAATTTACATGTCGCAAGATTTTCATACATAAAGAAACAAACAAAAGGGGGGGGCAACAATAGTGGAAATTGCAGACACAAGCACAAAAAGCCAAAAAAGGACCACTTCACAGCTATTCAACACATATTCATATAATAGGTATAAAAGTTGCAATGTGAGAATGGAACACATCGTTCTCCCGATAATTAAACTATTAATATACAGTATATAATTAAAAATGTGTAGAAAGAATATCTGCCGAACGAGGATGCTGCGTATGGAAGACGGGTTTCTTAACTGTCCACAGCCCTCGCGTGAGACACGGACAAGTAGGGAAAAAATAGTGATATTTTATCTTGTATATTAGTGAGCACATATGAAGATAGATTGAAAAGTGGTGAAGTGGTCCTTTAAGCTTGTAGATCAGCTATTTCCACAAGTTATTTGCCATTATCTAAACTGTGCACCTTTTGTTTGGAAAGTCTAAAAGCAGAAATTTAATTGTCAAATGTTCAATAAGAAGAAGAAACAATTAAATTTTGACCCTTCATTAATTATTTGAGCGACAATTAATTGTCACGTCAAATTAAATTCCATCATTGGGACAGCCCCTATACCTTATATAACCATACTGTATAGCCCTATACCTCTCCCAATATCAGTACTGCTACTTATCAGCAGAATACCAGAATCAGTGGACATTTGAATGGCCGCTGCTGCACATGGCCACCAGCACAAGAAAGCTGTGGTTATGTAATGCCACTGCAAAATAGGAAGTATTTACGATGTAGGGGGATGTGACCAAGAGCTGCTTTAACTAAGGGGGGCCTCTCCCTGCCTTTACCTTTACATTGCCTTGCTTGACTGTAAAGAATTTGACTTTGTGCATTACTAATAGGGGGGAACAAACTTCTTCTGTTACATACTGTATCAATGACATATTCACAGTCTTGGTTTGTTCACAAAAAGTAAGCGTGCGTGCGTGCGAGTGATAGTTAACAGGCAGTATCTGAAGGTCAAAGAGCTGAAGTAACTTGAGAGTGGAATTGATTATCGCTATATCATATTTACACATGGATCCATCCTGGATTATTATTCTTTTGCTTTATTTTAAATAGAAGACATTTGAGTGCTGCAAAACACGGGATCACGTTGATGATTGCTCAATAGCTGAGGCTCTGCATTCTGAACACGATATAGGGAAGCAGGCGGCTGCCAGGCTGAGGCCATATAGAGTAGCTCATCCTAAACACCGTCCAGGAAAAGAAACAGGTTGGGCTTCCTGGGACGCCGGGTGTTGTCTTACAGATTCACTGTCCATGATGTGGGTGTATACATGAGGATCATCATATCCAAAAACAAAACAGCCGCCTAAAGTCATAAATCAATCTGTCTAACAAGAAGTGTCCTCCTGTGATCAAAACAAAAACTGCCGGCACAGAATTTCAATGCACTTGACTGTCCGGTTATTATTGAGGGGACAAATCACCACAACATTTCAAACATGTGCTCAGAGAAACGCCATGTTGTCAACAAGCTTGAGTGATTATAAACTGGTAGTAAGAGAGAGTGATACGGTAGGCTCAACCGAGCCAATAGCTGCTGCAAGCAGACACTCACAATTACATTATATAATAATAATTACTCCTCTCACAATCTTCAAGTAGCAGACAGATAAGCCATGATGGTACAGTACATGGAGAGAATGCCATAACAGTCCTGTCCAAATGTGGCAATCACCATTAAGAGTCTGACAAGGAACCGCTCAAAGTACCCCCGGACAGAGATAACTCACAGTGGCAATGGTTAGTGCCATGACACCTCTGGCAGACACAAAATGTTGTGTCTGGGGACCCCCTCAGAAATGTCTTGTGGCCCCTGTGACAACCCCCCCCCCACTCCCGGCCCCAATAAAAATAGATATATATGTTATATGTCGTCTCCCCCCCCCCCCTCTACATTACTTGTACTTTGATGCTGCAGCTGTTTCCCTACAGACAGACACTTGCTTCATCCTGCAGGCGGTCCTAGAACTTTGATGTTGTCAACAAATCATGAAAACAAAACATTTGTCGGGCTCCTGAAAGGCGGGGCTAATTTGTGAGGGCTAGAGGGGTTGTGTGGGGTGAGGCAGCGTTTTAGCCAATCACAGCACAGCAGTCTCCAGCAGAATCATAATGGGCCAATAGAGTGGAGGTGAGGTGGAGTTCGATTCTATTTTTAAACAAATCTGTTTACATTGTTTGCAGACACTAAAGTTGCCTATATTACCTTTTAAGTAAACACTGGAAATACTGAGATAAGTAGTGTCTGATTTATGTATGTACTATGTGTACGAAGTAAACTCTTAATGTTCTTAATAATCTGGAGACCACCCCCCAAAATAATCTATTGAGACCCCCTGAGGTGTCCTAGATGTCCACTCTACCGCCGGAGCCCCTGCCACACCCACAAATCGTGCACGTGTCCATACACTTGAAAAGTGAACACACACACACACCATCAGTGATCAGTGCTGCAATGCTGATGTGAACAGCCCCTGGCTGGGTACTGGGGTTAATGTATACACAGTCAAGCCTTCTGTTATTGGCTCTGTGACCAGTGGAACATTACCTGTCCTATACAAACAGTACATACACCGACATGCCCTGCAATGTAAAGATCTATAGCTGGTTACTGAGTGACCAGAGCAGCCTCACGTCTAACCTATAGAGGACAAAAGTCCATGCTGCTGTTTCTGAGTATAGTTTGTCCGACCGATTGTAGATGTTGAGACAGATTGTAGATGTTGAAAGGCTGATCTTTCAATTTTCGAGAACAGGATGGCTGGAAAACCATTTTGTGTCTCTCACAAAATTGACCCTAACGGGATGTACAAACGGAACCAAATGGACCCGACATCCTCAGAAAATATAGGACCTAAAAGAAAAGTCATTAACATGGGAAACACAACTTGATGACATCATCAAGTTTTCTTTTCCCTTTTCAGATCACAGAATGGGGGGAACTTTATCATGTCCTCACAACATTTCTAAGGTATAATAAAAACATTTTGAAAATGGGGAAAAGTAAAATGGCCAGAGAAAGTGTTATCGGGTAACTTTAAAATGCCTGTTGTGTTGCCAGGGGAATCATGATGACAGCCACACGATGGCTAGCCTCCAGTCCAGCCCCCTTCTATAGGCCTCCCCCAGGCAACGCTGAAAACGGCTGCAGAAACTCTCAAAGCCTGTACTACTGGAAAAGCTGCATTGATCCCAATGTTGTCTCCTACAGCAGTGGTTTTCAACCAGTGGTCCGGGGACTACCAGTGGTACTAGAGGTTTCCAGGTGGTCCCCAGCTAATTGATGGAAAGTTGGTTAACCAGATCTAAGCCTTTGAGAATGTAAAAATGAAACCAAATGGAGCCCTTCTGGTCCATTTGGTTTCATGTTTACACTTTCAAGAGTTAAAATATTCATCATCTGAATTAGCCCAAGTCTACACAACTAGAGAATGTAGCAGATTAATGGTCATTTTGATCTGTATGTTTGCCTTTTTCGTTTCCCAAATCCAGCCTGGAATTGTGGACAAAAGCAAGTAATTCTTTAGTTTTGGGTCTGTGGGGCTAAAACGTCATTAAATGGTGGTCCGTGGCTCAAAGTCTGAACAAATAGTGGGCCCTGGTATCACTATCAAATAGGTTGAAAAACACTGTCCAACAGTATGAGTTCCTTCTGGGAGGTGTGAGAGTTAGCACTAGGTAGTGAGAAGGTTAACGGCACGCCACTAATGAGTTTACATTAGTGATGAAGTCCATGCATGGTTGTGCCTGGTCATTAGTTTGCCTGAGGCTAGGAAAGTGAAAAGGTGTACCAGTACCAGGATAGCAAACAACTGACCACTGTTTTCTAGTCAGTGTCAGGCTGGCAACAGTGTACTCATCATTGTAGTGACCAGTACAGGTTATAGGTCTCACCACAAAAGCGCCCAAAAGCAAAGAATCTCTTATAAGAGACTACTAACTAGTCCATTCCCATGCGTTATTTCACTGAATGCATTGCAAACATATGTTGATGCAACTTCTCAATGAATCATCTCATCTAAACCTTTTCCAACAAGAAAACTATCTCTGCTTTGCTGCCATTACTGAAGTCTTTGTGTCCTCCCCTTCCTTGTTAATAATCTTCAGACACAGACCAGGCTCAGAATGTATGTACTATGGTAGCACTTTTTAACCCTTTGTCTTTGGTTGAGAAACTATGACCTATACTCATACTCTTATGAGGCAAAAAAGTAGGCTAGGATTCAAAATTAATACCAGCCAAGAACTAGTGCTGGTATCTATGCATTTCAAAACTAGAATGGCACTCTTTCAAGTGCCAACTTGTGCATTGCAGCACACAAGTGTGCCATACATTTCCACTTGTGTGCAAGCAGAATGAGTGAGTAGAATACAATTCTAGCTGTTTCTTTTGTTCTTTTTCCCCTCCATCTTCTTTCTATGTCCTTTACTTCTTGATTGCGATCTGTTGTTAGCTTCCCTAAAGTTCTCCCAATACTGCTAGATAATTGTACCGGTAATCGTACTGTAAATGCTAATCAATAACAGTTAGGCTAATTCTTGTCACTACACATTAAACTGTACATAGTCAAATCTACACAAAGTTACACAAAGTTACAGGTTTTTCACCTAATTGACATGCAAGTAGCACATTGCCTTAAGTTAGTGGATAAGCTGTTCTGTCATCTTAGTCCAAAGAATCAGCATACATTTTGAATAACTTGGGGAAGTTAATATACAGTATATGCCCTTGCCCATCTTAGTATTCTCAAATATACAGACTCCAAGTATGAGTTGTCAAGGGACACATGTAGTGACACCCAGTTAACCACATTTTTCTTCAACCTGATTGGTCATGTCATTCATTCTAGACAAAATTTTCAATATTTTCAGAAATCACAATAATACCAGATATCACCATCACGTGCTATTACTGTTGCTGAGCTTGCACAGCCATTTCCCCTATTCGTTAGGTATATAGACCTTTAATTGCATTGAGAAACTTCTTCTAGCAATGAGTCTACTGGATTGGATCATCTCCATGAAAGCAATTTACATTAATCCGTATTAACATTACAATCCAAGACCAACACCTTAACCATGAGATCAGATTCTGCACTTGCCAGTTCTACATGCTGATGAAGAATTTACAGAACACCAACATAATCATAATGATCTACATAATATGAATATCAGCAGAAGAATAAAGCTGGCAAAGTCATTATTCTTTAAGAAAATGAAGGGAAGCTAAATGCCTGATACCGAATAATGAATTAATTGTAACAGATTCAACCTGGAGAGGTAGCTGTAACTTAAACACTGTGCCAGAGAAAGTTAACACTTCATCACATGTCATTGTTTATTCTTGAGTCCTTACTAACAAATAATAATATTATTAGTTATGTATCCTCTAGACTCAACAAATTCACAACTACTGACAGCTGTCACCTGAGCACTCATATGAGCATCTAGTGCAGTGTTTTTCAACCATAGGTACCTACTTTCCATAGGTAGGACCCTCATGTATTCAGCATTTGAGCCACAGAACACTCAAATTCTGTAATTTTCTTCTAAAAGAAAGTAATGCAGTTGTTTAACAATAATTTAACTCTCAAGTGTTAATGATCTATAATGGTCCATTTGGTTACCAACTGCCCATCATTCCTTTACCAGCTGGGAACCCCCTCAAGAACCACTGGTGGTCCTCCAGCCAGACACACTAGTAGTTGAAAACCACTGGTCCAGTGGAGAACTAGCTCTGGTCCACAGCTACACTGCTTCTATGATTTGAATCATAGAAGCAGTGGAGCTGTGGATCAGAGCTAGTAGAGAACATGCAATAAGCTGACATGTCCATGAAACATTTTACATTCGTCATATTATAACATATTAGTATTTGTTTGCATTCATGATATGAGTCCATTCAACATAGCCCTTCCTGTAAAATAATGCCTTCTTCTATTACTGAAGGTTAGGTTCACATTTCCATTCAGCATACCAGCCAACATTCATTGTATGAACAACCCAAATTCAAAACAACCAATTTTGAGATTACAGACTAGGTGAAAATACACAATTGCTATCAGTTATATTAATTGCAGTCGACCGTTAAAAGACAAGTTCATTGTACATTAAGCCAAAACCTATAGGACCCTGTACTTGTTTGATTTAAAAGCCAGCTAGTGTATGTTGGCAATCAGTTGGCTAGTTAGTAACAACTAAAAATGGAACACAATCAATCACACAACAATGGGGTTTTTAACTAAGCAAGGCCAAAGCGCTCCACGGCGTTGACAGCAGCCTGGACGGCTGGTCAGCCTGGACGGCTGGTAAGCAGCAATGGTGATGCTCGTTTGAAATGACATGCAGCAGCGATGTGTCAGAAGAGGGAACAGCGTGTGAGACGACACGGTCGTGGCACAAAAACAACTGGCCAAAAACTGCTGTTGTGGGCGAGCCGTTTAAAAATGTCTACACGTATGGGTTGATGAAGATGTGAAAAATATATTATTTTTTCCTCTTACCAGCACAGGAGAGCTACAATGGAGAGGCACACCAACAAAACGCGCAACCTCTTCATTATCTTCCCGCGGGGACCAACATCCTCGCTCTCGGTGGGGATGTTTTCTACTCTCTCGTTGGGCTTTTTGAAACAAACAAGCTGCCAACTAAAGACTGTTGTGATATAAGCGAAGGGCCCGAGCTTAAAACTACAAAGAAATACTAACAAACATGTGTTTTAATTTTCATTGTGCGGGAGGAAGGGAAATCCTCGCTGCCTCTTGCCTTTACTGCTCGGCCGCTTCTCTTCTGCTGTGTGTAGATGGACAGCACACTTTTTTTGGCTAGCGTTAGCAGCGCTCCGCGCCGCGACCAATGGGATTGAGCCTGGAGACGGAGCGACCAATGGGGTTACTGCCCGTCACGGGTGTTTTCCATACATTACGGCGCCTATGGAAACCCTGGTTCCGTTTCACCGCTCGGTGCTCAGATCCGGTCTTTATCTACTGTATCCGGTAGGTCAGTGGGTTTTCAACTTTTTCATAATCAAGGCCCACTATTTATTCAGCATTTGAGCCACGGGCCACCATTTGACGACATTTTCACCCAACAGACCCAAAACTAAAGATTTATTTTGGTTTGGATGGCTTTTTACAAACTAAACAGGCAAAACATCCAGTAAATCTACATTCTCTAATTGTCTAGACTTCTTAATTGATGTTTCTTTCTATTTATATCATCTAAATTAACACCATGAAACCATATAAATCATATGGTTTCATTTTTACGCTCTCAAGAGTTACATCTGGTTAACCAACTTAACTGGGGGACCACCTGGAACTCTCTCGAGGAAGGTTGAAAACCACTGATCTATGGGTAAAACCCACACAGATAGATGCACTTTATCTTGTATCCGCTTTAGACCGGATGCGCAGCGGTTCCCGTAATGTCCATCAATGAGGGGAGGAGGATCCGTGACGTTTTTTGGGGGGGCAAAACTCCGCCCTGTTTACCTCTTGTCTCGAGCTGAGCTGGAAGCTGAACGCTGGCAGGACGCGTCATCTATGTTACTGATAGTCAGAGGAAATCGTTAAACTACTATACTGCAACAATAACTGAATGTTGCTCAACCTGACTGAGTCACTGATCCTTATAAATGTCCAAAATTGCCAGTGGTGCTGACACGTTTCTTTCCTGTGATGATAAATATCAATTTGACCAGCTGAGCGTGGGCAGGGGGAGGACTGTCAGTGGAGGACTGGAGGAAGAACATTGTGTACTTTTTTGCTTTGACATTGAAATCCCACCTCGGATGATGATCATTTGTAACATTTTGAAGGCTTTTAAAAAACAAAAAGGCTATCAGATGCTTCACAGAATCAGATACATATTTACCCCAATAGAAAAGTTCTATTGGTGTAAATATGTATGACTGTCAGTGTAAAGTATAAAACATTGTAGTTCTGTTGGCTAATACAATACAAACAGAAGGTCTATGTTTTAATTATATGTATTGGCTGTCACATATTTTGCATTAGTAAAAATAATAACAGTTTACAGTTGAACAGTTTACTGTATTAAAGTACATTTCAAGCACAACTCCATACAAAAACTGTCAACTGTGGACGAAGCCATAGTAAATATGACAAGTAATTATTATAGTAAATGGGTCCACCATTTTCAATTCATTCAGAATTGAGAACATTTAGAGATTTAGAGATGCACAAATGTAGGGGCACGTCATTATAGCTCAAAACAGGAAAACATTTTACAAATTACACAATACCTATATCTACAGGCTATTGATCAATAGGCTATTTTTACAATGTTGTAAATGATTCTCTAAGTTAACATTAATAGTTCATTCTTTATTTTGGAGCACCTTTTTACAGATGTAAAAAAGACATTAGTCTACTTCGGATTTAACACAACTCCATTTCCCAGAGTTCTCTTCAACAGGCGCCTGTAAAATGGCCTAAACAGAAATATCTTCAATAATTTTAATACACAATAGGCCTAAAATCACCCCTATAAAACGCACCGCAAATCCCGCCATTAAGACATGTTTTTTCTATTTTTGCAAATGAAAAGTTTTATGCAAATTATGAACTTCTAAACGGGCAGGGTCTTTTTTGTACGGCAGAGCCATCTAGTAGAAGAGTTGCGACATGGAGGGGTCAGAAACTGAGCGCTCGCGCGCTATTCATGCAGCCTGAATAGGGACAAACTAGAGTTGGAAATACATTATTTTCAACGAGGGCGGCGCAAATAACAGCTGTTTTAAGCATCTGTGTAACATCCCAACCGTTTTAAAGTGTTTTACAGTAGCAACTAGCAACTACAGTCCCTGTAGTGTTTCTCTCGTGCTATGAGGCCTACTTCAGATCAATTTGAAATACAAACTGGGCTGTTGACCGAGTCTAATGCATTTCTGCCTACTTCCTGTACGAGACCTGTCCCCATTTCTGGTTTCCATTCTATACAGAAGAGCAGCCATTGGACTGGTCCGGTGAAGTGAACGGAGTTTGCGCAACTCCGTTTATACTCTATGGCTGTGGTTTTTGCGAATCGGGTGAGCTCGTGAGCTGTCCAACAGAACAAGTGAAGTTTTGACGAACACACATAACGCATATTTTCACCTACTACAACACGAAACGAGGGTATTGATCATCAGACCCTCTTTTTGGTCTCTTTTAAACTCTCCTCTCTCTCCATAGTTAGAGATCCAGCCCGATAACCGTGTTGTTAGTGAGTTTAACTTTCACCATGCAGGACGTGGCCGCCAGGACGTTTCTAAGTTTGCTGGCCGTGCTCATCGTAGCTCTCCCCCCGCAGAGCTCCGTGGTCTCGGCCGCCTTCTCGCAGTCTCTGGACAGCGACTTCACGTTCACTCTGCCCGCCGGTCGAAAAGAGTGCTTCTACCAGACCATGAAGAAAGATGCGTCCCTGGAGATAGAGTATCAGGTAGTAATTCAAAACAACATTGTTATTACTACAGTATAGTATGAGAATGTATGGTGTAAGCAGCACTGTACAGTCTTATGACGCCAGCTACTGTCTGTCAGCTCTGACAGTTCAGAGAGTCACGGACTCACGTCAAACAGCACTGGTTTGGGTCGAGATAATTATAGACGTATTTTATAGAATCAGACTTTGGCTGTTGTATCAGTGATAAGAAAACAACTTAGAATCGAAGAAATACATGATCAGGCCCACAACAAGGCTGCTACAACAACATAACTTTAACGTCATGCTCATACGACCTGCACGGTGAAACGATTAAATAACACGTTTTCTATTATATAATTACTACTGTATTATTATTATTACTGATTAATTTGTGCATATTTTATCCATGCTGGGCTTGGAAACTCGTAAGAAACGGGTTAGATTATCCTCCAGGGTTATATAGAAACCAGTTTTGCCTGTCAGGGTGTAACTTTCATATCATGATTGATGAGTAATACATTGTATATATATATAAATATGAAAATATGCTATGAATGCCAACGCTTGTCATGTGCATGTATGCAATGATGACTACTGTTGCAACTTGCATTCTAAGCATATTTTGTACCCAAATCTCACTGTTGTGGTCACAGTATGTGGGGACAGAATCAAAATGCCCAGGAGGATACTTCAGTCTCATTCATTCATTCCTGAATCCTCCATAGCCTGTTAGGCCCCATTTACACTGGTAGACCAATCTGCCCTCAATCAGGTCTGTGCCACATCAAGATTGATTGGTTTAAATGAGTCTAACATGCCACTTGACTCATTTAAACAAATCAAATTCCAATCTGAATGTGTCTCAGATCTGATTCAGGCTGGATTTGACTGCCAGTGTACAGTAAATGGGGCCTTTCTTGGGCCCACTGCCTGATGTACAGTGGTTTGAAACTACATTGTAGAAATGATGAAAGGCTGTTGCAATAAGCTTTTAACACGCTCATTTCTCGTGTGTGTGGGCACACTATGTTGACAGGTTTTAGATGGCGCAGGGCTGGATGTAGATTTCTTAATTTCATCTCCCTCTGGGCATGTGCTGTACAACGACTACCGAAAGTCAGACGGAGTACACACGTAAGTCACACATAATCCGAGAGCCTCGGCCTCTCTCTCTCTCTCTCTCACACACACACACACACACACACACACACACACACACACACACACACAGAGAAACACATGCGTCACACCCACTCAGCCACCCGGTTTCCCTCCAGAATCGAGACAGAGGATGGGGACTACATGTTCTGCTTCGACAACACCTTCAGCACGGTCTCGGAGAAGATCATCTTCTTTGAGCTGATCCTGGACAACATGGAAGCAGAAGGAGAGGACCCCGAGGACTGGAAGGAGTATGTCCATGGGACGGACATGCTGGACATGAAGTTGGAAGACATCATGGTGAGCAGCCTAACCTATTTAAGACCTGAGGGCAATACTACAAGTGTCTTCTAAATCAGAAGTGCTCACACTTTAAAAAAAACAGCCAATGCTAAAATCTAAAATGACATACGTAGATTGCTTGATTGCTTCCCTGGTATTAATGGGCTGCTAAAGGGTGATTTAGGGTATAACTGATTACACACCTCGACAGTGGGTGCAGGGCCAATTATTAGGCAATCATGGAAGGAGGTAGGGCCCGCAGCCACACCATTCTTTAGGTAAAGGAATACTTTATTGAAAAATGGACAACATTTCACTCTCTTAGGATCTTTGTCAGGTCAGTATCTAAAGGGTGTTTGACACATACTTGGTTGTGCAACATGCACTGTTAAACAATTAAGTAAAAAACAGGCAGTTGCATCATATTTATGGACCAAGCATTGGGTTTGTCTCGATTAGGGATGAAAGTATTTGATTTATAATCGTTTTAGTAAAAAAAAAAAATAAAGGATAAAAAAATACATGTTTCATTTATTCTATGTGAGTAATTTAGATTGATCATTTCAATTGTTGTCCTACTCTTGACATTGTTGCTAGTCATCTAAATATGTTGTTAATCACATAAATTGACAGTATACCTCCATATTCTATTTTTTTTTTTTTTCTTGTGACTGCATTATTGCAAGTTACAGGGGAATTGTTTGGCCACATATTGCAGGCAAAGGAAAATGTTGTAAAAATAGACAATGTCATGAACTCTTACCCATTTGAGAGGACCATAGTGCCCTCCTTCACTCCACCCCCACAAACAGGCCTTGTTTGTATCAGATGTCACATGTGATAGTCCAGTAACTGAACTGGAAGCTGGAAGTACATGACAGCAGACCTAGCATGGGAACAGTGAGTAGGTCAGTCAGGATCACTGTCCAGTTTTCTGGGGGAAAAAACAAACATTTGAGGGTAGTCACTAAAGACTTACTGGGGAGGTAATCATTTATGGTAGCTAGCTACCATTGTAAACAAGTCTAATTGGTTTGTCCACTCACATGTATCAGTTCGTATTGAACTGATAACTGAATTGACCGTACAATTCAGGATCTGCTTGAATTGTACGGTCAATCAATCAATCCTATCCATTTGGCGTGCTGAGAGGACGATTTTCAGGCCTGTTCTAAAGGACGGTTGATGGTACCAGATCATTGTTCTCGCGTTTTTGACATACAGTAGTTTGTGAGATATAGTTAGAGAGGGAGACTTTAGTATTTATATCTGCCATGACTTTGAATGATCTCTCATTGCTGGTTAATTTTGCATAATCAAATCAAAATGTTTACCACCCATGTCTCCTCCGTCTGCAGGATACCATGAACAGCGTGAAGTCCCGGCTGGGGAAGAGTCTGCAGATCCAAACGGTGCTGCGGGCTTTCGAGGCTCGTGACCGGAACATCCAGGAGAGTAACTTTGACCGGGTGAATTGGTGGTCCATCACCAACCTGGTCGTCATGTTGCTGGTGTCTGGCATTCAGGTCTACCTGCTCCGCTCGCTGTTTGAAGACAAAAGTAAAACACGCACGTAACCCGCACCACCCGGATGGGGAAAAGAGACAGAAAAACAAAACTAACGCACTAGCCTACAAATCTTGGAGGGTTGGGACTTGGGAGGGTGGGTTCTTTTTATTGAGCTGAAGGTGTCTTGGATTGTGACTTTTTGACACAGGACCATAATGTGAACATGTACACACAACAAATGCACAATGAAAATTTAGATGCTCATTTTCTAAATTTCTAACTCAAGGTACAGGGAACGAATCCAACAACAGACATTTAAGGTCCAAGGCATCCCTTCTTTTTCCGGTCTGTTGATTCACTGGTGTTAAAGGAACATTGTGAGACTCTGCCCTGGAACAAAAACCAACAGTTATTAGATGCCAAACCATAGAAAGAACAGAATGGAATCCCATCAGAATAGCCTTCCCAGGGGATGGTTGCACCAGCTGTCTTCAAGTCCTTTACTAAATCTAGTCATCATCACGTAAGTATGTATTAAGTCAGATGTCGCACCACCCATAAAGTCAGAAGGGGCGAAATCATTTTCCAAGACTGTTGGGCCAACAGTTGCAACCGTTAGTAAAGGCTTTTGGAAGAACGGTCGCAAGTGATTGCTGATTGTTTTATAGCGGTTTTTACTTTCACCAACACTTCAGGGAATGATTTTGCTGTCTATAAAGGACCACTTCTACCACTTTTCAAACTACCTTCCGTGGTCATTACTAAATAAAATGACACAAATTTCTTCTATTAGGTCTCTGTCTCATAGCTGCTGCTGCTATGCCTTCTGTGGGCAGTTCAGAAACACTGAGTAGAAACAAACTGTGGTATTTTATCATGAACATTAGTGAGGACCAATTATATGATGATAAGTTGAAAAGTAGTGAAGTGGCCCTTGAATAAACACAGGTTGTGCCAGTCTTACTTTGATATTTCCGAGAGTCTGAGACCTTTTTCGTTCGTGAAAAAGGTTGAGCTGTACATTTTCAATAGATTTGTGCGGATGTTGATGTTTCAGTGCTGCTCATGATGCTGCTGTATAGAAGACAGTTTGTCACTGAGGTTCTGCTGAGGTGATCCAAGCTTTAGCCATGATGACAATCACTACGGATGAGTGGTGCATAAGTTGTGCAACCCAAATTAGTACATTACTAGTATATAACTTATAGTTATTACTAAAAAAAAAAATACAGTTACATTATACATGTTTAATGACAGATTTAGGAATGACTGCCAAATCAATTACACTATTTGTAACCGCACCAAACCTTTATCTTACCTTAACCGTTACAGTGCCTAGCCTTACTGTTTATACTGTATATAATTAAACCAGCCCATGCCTGAACAGAACTACATTGTCTTCAAAAGAAAGTGGCGACCAGCCACAACCTCAGTGTGATTACTACAGATTAAGACACATTTTACTTTACAAATCTTTTTTGCTGTACTTACTCGTAGAAAGTGATGCAGAAAGAAATGCACTGGTTGATGTGAACTTTTTTTTTAACAGAGCCAAAAAAAAAAAAATACCAACAGGCCAGTGGCCTTAATGATGCATGTTTTATCGGCAGTGACACATGACATAGCCTAAGCTAGATGGTAGGTCGTTGCCTAAGCTAGATGCTACGTCGTTGCAGCATTAGTCTTCCAGTCATAGTGTGGGAGGAGGAGGTCTGACTTTTCTTTCTGTTGCTAAGATGTGTTACTATGACATTTTGTGCTACCATCATGTGTTATTGAGACGCCTTACTGTAGGTCTGAATATAAATGTAATGTCCAGTGTTTCGTGATTCTGTGTGGCCTTCAAATGAGTCAAATTGCCAAGAAAACACATTTTTATTCTAGACAGGCATGTCAGTCACACACACAGCTAAATCTCCAGTGTTCATTCATGAATTGGTAACCCTGAGTGTACTCTCTTCTCTTAGAGAGGGACATTTTTAGCAGTGAGGATTTTGCTGTGCACATGCAGATACGGCAGCTCTTCAGATAAGGGACCAGGGCGTTAAAGCTAGGATAGGCCCGGGAAAGGGAAATGTGCCATCTCCAGGTCTCTGAAAATACTGCCCTAGATGATTCATGGGGTTGTGTTTGCTCAAAGGGCAACCAGTTTATAAACTCCCCAGTCAACATCCCCGTCTCTGGACCGCCCAGCCCCCAGCTGCTGAAAAGGGGTGTCTGGTTACAGCCACCTTGCCCATGGAGATGTTGTGCCTGCCTGCCTGAGCCTGTCTCTAGTAGTGACAGTAAATCTATCTTAACATCTCTCCCACAAATGGAAGCTCATTACCATAACTACATGGTGGCAAATACACAATGCATGACTAATTTGCCATGGCTTCTTGTTCTAATGCTATTTTTGTAATGGTCATTTGTGGAGTATAGATTATAAGTAGTCGATGCAAACATGCACAGGGCCTTGGATTTTTAGAACAAAATGCATTTTTTGATTTATCCGTTATACAGTTGTATCTTTGGAGCATGGATTTTGGTCTGTTTTTTTTTTGTTTTGTTTTGTTTTTTGCCTGCAACCCAAGGAGATTTATTTGTCAGTCTCTCCCTGTAGTCCATCCTAATGGCAGCATGCTGCGTAATGGGAACACAACAGATAATTCTGCAACCTGTGTGTGTTGACATAACTAGGATTTGTGTTTTAAAGGTATAGTTCTCTTTTCTGATACAGTATTAAGACGCCACTCTGGTCTTTGATGGTGGCATTTGAAGTTGTTTTTTGTTGTCTTTTTTATTGTAATTGTCGGCAAATATATTTAAAAAAAGACCTGACTTGAAGCACCATGTCCCCATCTTCCGATGAGATTTTGAGTTGCCCCCTGTACTGCGAAATGAGAAGCTCTAACGCCTTCATTAAACTAGCTGTTTCCTTCTTAGAGAGCAAAATGCTGTTTGAACAAATATGTGTTGTTGTATTTAGATTTTACAGTTTTGAAATGCACTGACTATTGAGTCCTTGCAGTAATAGACACAGCCACTGCAAACATGTGGCAGTCGCCCGTTTTTCTTACCCGTTATCAGCCAATTTATTACCACCTAGAAATGTGTTACTATTTTAAAATTTAAATGGTGTTAAATTCAAGTACTGTATGTTGATATTTTGTAAGTCTTTACGTGATGGGGTTAATCATGATTTATGTTCTCTATTAGTCCGTTATAGTTACCCCGTTAATATAAAATTAATATGGGGATTTAAACTTTTAGTTTATTGGAATGTTTGAATCAAAAGCCATGTTGTATTGAGATTGGAAATATACTGTAACTAATAATAATTGTAATGACTTGGATCAGTACTGAAAATAAACTGTTAATATATTCTATAAATTATCTTAAGTTATACTGTCTACTTTGAAATGTGAGCAAATTAAACATTTATACATTTTCTGATGCTGATATGTCCCGTTATGTCCATACCTGAAAGCTGAGGAGTGGCATCCGCATGTTGTTTTGGTCGTACATAATTGCTCTGTCCAGTAAAACTGCATTGTCCACTGCAGCAATCTGCAACTCAAGTCACATAAGCTCATGTCAATTCACTATAACAGTATCTGTTCACTGTTGTCAACAGACACCTCTGTCGATGGTACAGCATAGACGTTAGGTCAAGGGTTTTCAACAGGTGGTCCGAGGACCAGCAGTGATCCCTGAGAGGATTCCAGGTGGTCCCCCAGCTAAATGATGGACAGTTGGTAACCAAATAGACCCTTATAGATCTGTAACTCTTGAATGTTAAAATGAAACGAAATGGATCCTCCCGGGTCTATTTGGTTTCATTTCACACTCTCAAGAGTATACGGTATGTAAACATCTGAATTACTTAAATTAAGAATCTACACAATTAGAAAATGTAGAAGAATTTGTATTTAGACCAGCGCTTTGCCAGTTCTTCTCTCCTAAATCAAAAAACTTGAAAATCCATAGTTTTGGGTCTAGAGGCTAAACTCGACATTAAATGGTGGTCTGTGCCTAAAATGCAGATAATGCAGATGTGTTAAATTCAAGTAGGCCTACTGTATGTTGGTATTTTATGTCATATACTTGACGGGGTTAATATGATGTATGTTCCCTAATAGTCTGCAGTCTACAGTTAGGCTGTTAATATAAAATTAACACTATAATGTATACTACTGGTGCAGAGTGTCCCAATACCCCAAGGTTCCAAGCGGTCTTCAACTAAATAATGGAGTTGCAAACCAAATGGACCCTTATAGGTTTTTGACTCTTAACTCCATCAGACCCCAAACTAAGGAATATTTTGTTGTCATTGGATAAGATTTATCAAAATACAACTGTTATACATTCTGCAATCGTGTATACTAGTAAAAGGAATAATGTAGATGTGTAGCAGTAATGTAACTCTTGAGAGGTTTGAGAGGCTAAAATCTCAACACTCAAATGGTGGCCTGTGGCTCAAAAACTGAACAAATAGTGGGCCTTGAAAAGTTGGAATGAATCTGGTTGCATACCCCTGACCTGGCATGATGGATTGAATGGATGAAGTGTCATAGAACCAGAACCTAGAACCAACCGACAGGGGGCGCTGCTGTCATGTTCATGGCTGGATCCATTCACGTATCGTTTCCGGCATCAGCATCAACAACACTTGGATCGAGGATGAGCCTGTGGTAACGACACGATTTAGGTAAATAATGTGCATTTTTACTGTCTAGGGGTGTTTACGAAGCTTCTCATAGCAAACCTGTTTTAAACGTTTTGTTCTTTGGGGGGGACTGGTCTGGCACAATGTAAGTAAGATTACCTTTAGCATTAGCACCACTGATCTCTGTTGAGTGGAACGGAACGGATAGAGCGGCGAGCCATCTAGTAGAAGAGTTGCGACATTGAGGGATCAGAAACTGAGGGTTCGACTGTTACTTCGAGCAGCCTGAATAAGGACAAACTGGAGTTGGAAATACTTTTATCTCAACGAGGGCGGCCAAAAATAAGAGCTATTTTAAGCATGTGTGCAGCATGCCAAGTTTTGCCAACTGTATTATCCAATAACAACCAAAGTTCCCGTAAAAGTGTTATAACAAAACAATCTAAAATACAGCGATTTAAACTATTAAAAAGCCTGGGCCTGGGTCTACTGCATTTCGGCTTACTGCAGAAATGCAGTTGTCCCTCTATTCTCAATAGAAGTCTATTGAAGAGCCGCCATCGGACTGACCCCGTGAAGTGAACGGAGTTTGCGTAACTGTCTGTACTAAAAAGGCTCTGGGAATGGACAGACACGGAGCTGTCAGACAGTCAAGGAATCTGTCAGTGTTGGATCGTGTCTGTTTAGCCCTGTCACTCTTGTCTTCGCAAAAATGTCTTATTTTAGAACTTCTGTTTTTATACAGAAGTTCTAGTATTATAGGTTTTGTTGATGTCGAAATGACACAGCCCAGACTATTGGGGGGAGCAGTGGCCGAACAGTTAGGGGAGCGGTCTTGATACCGGAAGGTCCCCAGTTCGAATCCCCGGACCGGCACGTTAAAATTACCACCGCTGAAGTGCCCTTGAACAAGGCATTGAACCCCAACCATGAAATGTTCTATGAAATATGCAGGGCACGGCTGTAAACAAGCTTTCAAAGCTTAGTCCGTTCACCCTGGGTAAACAAGGAATCATTTCATTTCATTTCATTATAGTAGACTATTTCATTCATAAAATACATCAGGATAACTATTAGCTACCATGCTAGTGTTGTCAATGTCAAATCAGTTTAAGACTGTTGTGAAGGCTAATAAAGTTGCTTCTCACGGTGTGTCCAAATATGGAGATAACTGACGTCATACGGTTGCAGTGCCGTTAAGCACGCTACAACTGATTCTCTAAGTGGCTTCTATCTATGCTTTCTCTTCTCATGTGTCTGCTGTGTTCAGCGTGATGGGGGCGGACAGCACCCCCGGCCCGGACGTCCCGTGGCGGAAGGTTCTGTGGGAGCGCCAGCCGTTCCCGGACAACTACGTGGACCAGCGCTTCCTGGAGGAGCTGCGGCGCAACGTGGGCATCCGCCAGTACCGCTACTGGGCCGTGGTCCGCGAGGCGGGGCTGGTGGGCCAGCAGCTGTCCTGCGTGGCCATCTTCCTCACCCTCTGGCTCTACATGGAGCAGGGCCTGTTGTCCCCCGGCGCTCTGCTGTGGGCCAGCCTGCTCTGCGCCCTGCTGGGCTACGGACTGTACCAAGCCCTGGGGCCGCGGGAGGGCGCGGGCGGCGAGCCCCGCACGCGCCTCTCCGACCTCCTCAGCGCCACCATCTTCCTCTCCTTCACCTTCGGCTTCTCGCCGGTGCTCAAGACGCTGACGGAGTCGGTGAGCACCGACACGGTGTACGCCATGTCGGCCGTCATGCTCCTGGCGCACCTGGTGTCGTTCCCGTACGCGCAGCCCTCGCCCCCGGGCAGCCTGTCGCTGAACGCGGCGCTCTTCTCCTCCGTGTGCCTGGCGTCCAGGCTGCCCGGGGCCCTGCACACCTTCGCCATGCTGAACTGCGCGCTGGTGGTGTTCGCCCTGTGGCCCTGCCTCCTGCACAGGATCAAGGAGCACGCCCCGGGACAGTTCGCCTGGGTGTGCGTGGCGGTGTGTCTCGGAGGGGTGGGCGGTCTGGGGTTCAGGTGGCTCGGCGGGGCGGTCCTCCTGGCCCTGGCCCTCGGCAGCGTGACCCTGCTCTGTCCCCTGCTGCTGGTCAGGCTACAGAGACACAAGGACAACATCCAGGGGCCGTGGGACGAGGCGGAGATCCACGAGGACCTCAGACACTTTCTGCACTAATAGATAACCACCCCATGCTGCCGTTTAATGACTCGAGCTCTATTTTATACTTTTACTATTCGGGAATTGCTCACAGCGCATTGTGATCTTGCATAATGTGCTATTTTCTCAACATAAAGAGACGACAGGGGGAAATGGCATTTGCTGTATTTATAACGTAAAACACCACTATTTTTATCCACCTTCTATAGGAATGTTTAATGTTTACTTACCTTCATGGGCTGCCCAATGATGGCACAGATGATGTCACCGGCCCTAATTGAATGCCACTGGAACTGGGCTGAAACCTTGCACAATAATAATTTAGGGTCATATATTGTAAATACATCACGGATGACAGGCCACATGAAGGTCAGGATCCGCATTGTTATTTTAACAGGTCATGTTTTACAGCTGAAGCTGCTACGGTTTGTGGCGTTGTCCAGACCTTTTAAGGAACAAGTGTGTCGTGTTGCATATGTATCTTAACTTTTTTCAGCTGACACTGAACAAGGGCTCTGTGTTGCAAACACTGTTAGTGTGGCTAAATACTGAGGATATGATTGTAATTGCTTTGCGTTTGTCTTTGCTTTTAATGTATCCCTTCTCTCCCTATTTTTGCCTTGTTATATAATCAGTTGAGGAAATAAGACGGTTTGATTTCACTTTGGTCTCATTCTGTGTATATTAAAATACATAATTGTGTTGAGGTGTATAAATAATGCAGATTATGTTCTGCTTTTGCTCTGCTCTTAAGATGCGCACAGCACATGATTTATTTTGGTGTGCACAACAAGAATTAAGAGACCAGAAAATTTGAATTGTATTCTCCTGGAGCGATTATCTGACAAAGGTGCCAATCATTAGAAACTGTTTATTCTCAAGCTGGTCCAGCCGGCTCTCGGTGACTTCAATGCATTCCATTGAACTTCCGGCTCCAGTTTGACGTCCACGTGTCTAACACGTTCTGCCACACGTGTTATGTTGTACTCCTATAGTTGATCATGTGGGAGAGAGTGGACAACCATGTCTCATATACTGTACTGTTCATTTGTCAACTGCTTGATTTCGTCAGACCTCGAGGAGGTTTACCCCGAGGACCTAACACATGTAGGAATACTATTTCTCTTAGTTCCACACCCAGCTGAACAGGCCATGTGACTAACAGAGGAAATAGGAGTCATAGTATGGTGACAGAGATAGCCATACCCGCCGTGGTCGATGGAGTGACACTAGAATCTAGTTTCTGGCGCTAGAATCGAGTTTTTGACACTAGATTCTAGTTTTTCTGAAAAATCTGTGTTCCTGTGTCAGTGATGCTAACATATTTCAAGCCAAGGACCACCAGAATTATCCATATTTGGCTGCAGACCCCCATCTGAAAACATGTTGTTCTAGGGAACCCCCAGAAGCAAAAATCTGAGTTAAAATGTTTGCTTCCAAAATAATGTGTTCAGAGATTTGCAGCACATTTTCACAATTTTTCAAAAATAGCAGAACTACAAGCTCATATCGCGCCACTCGGTGGTGCGATATGAGCTTGTAGATCTGCTATTTTTCAATAGCTAAAACACCAAAACGCGTTCAGTACAGAAAGGGTTATTCACACTAGCTTTTTAGGTTTAATTCTTTTTATGTTGTTGTAATAAACATGTTTTTGTATTAGACGTAATATTGTGTGTCCCTATTGTAACTTGGAGCATCATCATGAACAAAATGTGGTTAATCACAAATAAAATGTGCTGTACCTACTTTCAAACATGAAGATTTGAAATTGAATGTCATTCTTGTAAACAAAGGCTAAATATTAATAATAGTAATGTTATTACATAGTGGCCGGCCACTAACTCATAATGCCACAAGGATATCTGTACTAAATAACTAATAAAAACAAATCACATTTGAAATAAGGGGTGCCCTTATTGTTATACATCACATTCCGTGCTCAGCCAATAAAATCATCTCAAATGTGGTACATAGACAAAACTGGGCATAGGAGGGGCCCTCCATAACTCCTTAACTATAACACAGATATTAGAGATTGAATGCTGTGTGGCTAAAGTTTACAATAAATGGCAAAAATCAGGACGTCTGAAAAAGTAATAGATTATGAAATGTTCACATTGCAACTTGCATTGGTGCAGATTGAGAATTCTGTACCAAAATGTCCAGTCAACCCCAAATTTGAATCACGTTGAATGCTCAACACCAAGAGTGCTTTCACTTTGACCCATAACTATACTCTGCTGTGGACCCCTGTTGTACCACTAGTGATCACTGTAAAGCAGGGCTTTTCAGCTGATTGTGAACTAGGGACCACCCATAGACTTATGTCCCATAGACTTAGGTATAATAAGTCTATGGGACCACCACACAACCGTTGTGTTGGGTGTGGATATGGGCTAAGATCGGTGCTTTTGTAACACTTGTAACACATCCCATGTGTATACAGTATTTCCCACACTGACTCAAGCAAGATCCCACTGACTACTAATGTCTGATGATAATGACTCAACAGACAATCTGGTGATGATATTCAAACTCCCTTGAACTTCTTGACCTCCAATTCATCAGAAAATGACTACATGGAGAGGAATCCTAGGTCACCAAGTCATTCAGTTCACTTCTCTTTTCAACAAGTGGAAATATATTTTTTCAACAAATCCTGCATTACTAAATGAATGATTGGTTAGAATACTTCCACAGGCTTAGTTCATATATATCAGTATAGTTTGAGTCCCTAACCGATCGCTGATTGCTGTTCCAATTCATGTTCAATGGGAGTCACCTGGTTTAATCAACGCTTGGGTGAAGAGCAGAAATGACACATCAGGTAAACTTGACTCATTAAACCATGTGACACCCATTGAAAATGAATTGGAGTAGCAATCAACTTGCAGGGAGAGATAAGAATGATGCCACAACAGTTGACGAAAAAGAAAAAGTCCAACTGCTTTAGCTGTGTACTGTACACAATGGAAAACAGGCATCACAGAAAAGGGCCTCATAATAAATAAGCCCATCCCAAGACAAGATTGTGAATATATGTACATTCAGCGCATGAAAAGAGAATGTATATATTTACAGTATACAGGTATTTATCATCAATTGTTTCTAATGGTGTTAAGAAGATTCTGGTCTGCAACAAAGGCATTTTGTATTCATTTTTATTGGTAATATACTGTACTAAAACCCTGACTTAATGTACCATTACGCCATCTTGTGGTGGGAATTTGAGTTACCCTTTGTGGTGCATAGCAAAACATCACCTTTCTGAATACTTAGCTTTCTGAATACTTAGAAGATGTGACTGTTTTGCCGTATATAGTGCTGACTATTGCAGGTTTCCCTACACTTTTACATGCCAAGGACCACAATTACACATGTAGCCTCTGAGTATAACAACATTGGTTTTAATTTATGAAAAAGCTAATTACAGTGATTGAGTTTCTGCTGTACTTCATTTCTCAAACCTGCGGTTGGTCTCCTTGGCCACAAAATCATCATATAAGCCCTGGTATATACCTTTGGTGCTGTCTGTTACAGAATGTTCCATTGTCCGTCTCTTGTAGAAAAGGTCTACATCAGGGCTGCCCAAAAGGTAGATCGCGATCTACCAGTAGATCACACAGACCATGCAGGTAGATCACATGACATGCAGTCCCCTAAAATGTAAAGTGCTGTAACTCTTGAGAGTGTTAAAATGAAACCAAATGGACCCTTACGGGTCCATTTGGTTTCATTTTACACTCTCAAGAGTTAAATTATATTTAAACATCTGAATTACGTAATTTCAAGAGTCCACACAAAATGGAGAATAATTGTTATTTGACGAACGTTTTGGCAGTTCTATTTCCCAATTGTGGACAAAAACATGAAAGTTATTAGCTTTGGGTGCAAGAAATTCAACATCACAAACTGTCAACTCAAAACCCCAAATACTGTTTTCAAACGTCAGTAGTAGCATATACAGGAAAACCTTCCACTTCTCCCCCTCTATTTTTCATTATAAGCGCATTATTCTTTTTTTTTTTTTTTTTTCCTTTTTTCTTTTTTCTTTTAATATTTTTATCCCACGATTTTGTAACCCATTTTTTCACCCAGTGCCGATTCCTAATGTGATCCTGGGCTCTACACATCCTCCGCCAACCTGGGGAGGCAGCGGACTGGCCTCATGCTTCCTTCAATGCATGAGGAGTCCAAGCTGCCTTCTTTTCACCTGACAGTGGGGAGTTTCCCTGGTTGGACGTAGCGCATGGAAGGAACACGTTATTCCAACCAGTTCCAGTCCCCTCCATCAGGCGCCCCGGCTGGCCAGGGGGAGGCAGTTTAGAGACCAGGATTACAGCATGTTTTTGTGAGGGTATCTACCCTAGGGGACACGGGGAGAACATGCAAACTCCACACAGAAAGGCCCTTTCGCCAACCCCGCCTCGGGTATGGGCACTGATGACGCGGAGGAGCAGACACGCTGCCAGCACCCACAGCAGCGCCCCTAGCGGGAATCAAAGTGCAATATTCTTAAACACTAACTATAACAGTAAGTAACACCATCTCACCACTATTTTAAAGTCAAACTTTCTTGGGGGCCTTGAAATGGATTTTCAGTAATGGAACATTTTTGATGTGTAGATCTTGTTGAGCCGCTCATTTTGAAAGTAGCTCTCAAGGCAAAAAGGTGTGGGCAGCCCTGGTCTACATGTACAAGTCATCTCCGTGCCAATGTGGATGAAAGAAGAACAAAAACACTGTCCATCCATTTGCATTAGTTGATTTAATCAACAAATAGACAATGCAGTGCTTGCACATACAGTATATTGGAAATGTGCTCCAAATTACAGCAGCATATTTGTGGAAAAATGTCTGATTTTATCAGCTTCACAAACGCAATGATAAAATGACGACGAGACATGACTAGAACACATGTAACGTGGTTAGATATTAATACTCAGAAGTGTTATCTTAATCAGCTTTGCCCTCCCTAACCAGGCAGACATCGGCTCACCGGCCAGGCAGAGAGGAGGCTGCAGCTGGAATCCACATCAGGCAGCGTCTGGCCTCTGGGCCTCTCTGGACAGTCAGCTGGAGTGAGTATAGATGGGTAACGGAGTTCTGAGTGGAGACACTAGTGTGGCTTTACAGCTGGGCTGTGTCGATGCGGCCTCCTGAAAGACAGGACAGCAGGTAAAGGTAAAAAAAAGTCCTCCCATTCTCCCATGATAAAAAGTTCTCCCATTCTGTGTTTCCTAGAAATGGAGGTCTGAAAAAATCATCATCAGCATGGTGAAATACAACTTGATGACATCATCAAGATGTGTTTCACCATGTTAATGAGTTTCCTTTTTTCTGAGAGTGTACAAATGGAACCAAATGGACCCGCTAGGGTCCATTTGGTTCACATTTGTACACCCTCAGAAAAAAAGACAAATATTGAAAATGGGTGGAATTCCCCTTTAAGAGGCGACCCCCCACTTCTAAAAGTCCCACTACAACACTGCACAGGAGAGTGCCCAGGTGTGCGGGGACGGTTCCAGCGAGCTACTTATGGTCAGTTTATTTCTTGTCAGTTATATGTCCTGTGTCCAGCAAGAAACCTCAAACTGCAAATATGTTTGGAAATACAGTAAATGCATTGTAGTCCTGGTGAAAGGTTTCTCAGTCACGTTTACAATGTAAGCATGGAGCAAAGTCCTGATGATAGAAGGAACAACAGGCACATAGTGTATCACAAGTTTGGCCCACATAACAAGCACCAATAAATGACAACAAACGTCAAAGATATATACACCAGTCCAATTGACATAATGGCAACGTGTGGAAAGAGACAAACACATAGGACTCGGCAAGCATACTGATCAGGGGCGGATGTAACATGTCCCATTTGGGGGGGCAAGAGAACATGTTGGAGGGGCAAGAGAAAATGGCATGGGGGCGGCTTCCATGCCAATTCCTAATGTTCCCACACCCTCCGCCAACCTGGGGAGGCAGCGGACTGGCCTCATGCTTCCTTCAATGCATGAGAAGTCCAAGCTGCCTTCTTTTCACCTGACATGGGGGAGTTTCCCTGGTTGGACGTAGCGCGTGGAAGGAACACGTTATTCCAACCAGTTCCTGTCCCCTCCATCAGGCGCCCCGGCTGGCCAGGGGGAGGCAGTTTAGAGTCCAGGATTACAGCATGTTTTTGTGAGGGTATCTACCCTAGGGGACACGGGGAGAACATGCAAACTCCATACAGAAAGGCCCTTTCACCAACCCTGCCTCGGGTATGGGCACTGATGACGCGGAGGAAAAGACACGACGCCAGCACCCACAGCTGCGCCCCTAGCGGGAATCAATTTTAAGAGGAAACTAGAATGCAATTTTGCAATAGCAAAGTGTGGTTGCCCCGATGATGTTGTAATGGTCACATGGTGACTTAGTAAAAGAAAGTTTTAGATCATCATACATCACCTTCCTTGCTCAGCCAATGGAATGATTATATACTGTATATTATCATCATCACGAAAAACGCATCACAATAACAATAGTGTCGTTGGATTACAATCCTTAGCACCGGTCAGGTGATATAGAGGCGAGAAAAAGGGTTAGAGACTGGGTGGTTGAGGGAACAACTGTGAGGTTGGGAGTAGACGGAGAAGGAAAGTGACAGTATGTTGGACAGAGAGGGGACTGGGCCTGAAATAAATCTGCTAGCGGGACTCACTCGCATCTGCTCGCAGATTCTTACTCAAACCCACAAATATTTGACTGTACATAAACTCAAAACAGCCATTTAGGCATTCGTCTCCATACTTTACAGTATAATAATCGGTAGCCATAGTGATTTGGATTTGTCTGGCACAACGGTTGACTGGGGAAAAAAAGAGGAATTAAAGGGGAATTAAAGGGGAATTTTCAACATTTTTCTCTGAGAGCATACAAATGGAACCAAATTAACCCTGGTGGGTTCATTTGGTTCCATTTGTACACTAAGAAACAAAAAGGGTCCTAGAAAAATCATGAACATGGCGAACACAACTTGTTTATGTCATCAGGTTGTGTGATGAATTTTCTTCCGACCTCCATTTCTAGGAAACACAGAATGAGGGAACTTTTATTGTGTCCACACAACATCTCCAAGGTATATTAATGACATAGTAACATTGAAACGTTGAACTGGATGGAATTCCCCTTTAAGCACTTTGTAATAAGAGTGCAACGAGGAAGCTGCGACCCATAGGTACCTGGACAGTGCGTGCGTGCATGCATGTGTGTGTGTGTGTGTGTGTGTGTGTGTGTGTGTGTGTGTGTGTGTGTGTGTGTGTGTGTGTGTGTGTGAGTGCGAGAAAGACAAAATATGAGAGAGAGAGTAAAGAAAGGAGCAAGGAGTCAGGGAAGGAAACACAGAGAGAGAGAGAGATAGGGTGACCAGATATAAATTGTTCATTTGAGGGACAGAAGTAGTGCATGTATGGGACAAGTGGAAACGTGTTGCCAACACGGTTAACAAATTATTAAGATCTTGATCTTAATAATTTAAGATCAAAAAAATAATTCAGGATTTCAATTCACAATTCCCTTTGCAAAGAGGGACATTCGGTCAGCCTATAGAGAGTGTGAGAGAGAGAGACTGGGTGTAAGAAAGAGAGAGAGAGACAGACTGGGTGTAAGAAGGACAGAGAGAGAGAGACAGACAGACAGACTGGGTGTAAGAAAGAGAGAGAGAGACAGACTGGGTGTAAGAAGGACAGAGAGAGAGACAGACAGACAGACTGGGTGTAAGAAAGAGAGAGAGAGAGAGAGAGAGACTGGGTGTAAAAGGGAAAGACCCTAAAGAACGGTTGGAGAGCACAGAGGAAATGAGGCAGAGAGAGAAAGGAGAGACGGGCCAAGAAGCAGGGGAGGAACCGACGTGAAGAAAGAAAAATAAAAGAAAAGCGGTGGAGGAGGGAAGAGAAGGGAAAGGAAAGGGGGGAAAAAAGAAAGATATTGCATGAGGGAAAATGGGGGAAGGCAATAAAACAAATGCATGCAGAAAGGAGAGAGAGAGAGAGAAGAAAGAAGCGGTGAAGGAGGAGAGATGAAAAGTCCAGGAGAAAGACAGAGCTCAGCCTGTTGTCTCTGGCTCCGCTATAGAGTTGCTGGACAGAGAGAGAGAGAGAGAGAGAGAGAGAGAGAGAGAGAGAGAGAGAGAGAGAGAGAGAGAGAGAGAGAGAGGGCCTGTCTCTGCTGCTGTGGCTGATGGGAAAGAGAATATGAGAAACACATTTTCCAGTAGACCCCCACCCAGCTCAAATAACACACTTTTTCTCCCCCTATGTCTTCTGGAGCCCAAAGTCTGCTGGTGTGTGCGTGCATGTATGCATGTATGTATGCATACGTGTATATGTGTGTGTCTGTATGTGCGTACACATATACAGTATGTACGTACGTCCGTGCAAGTGCAACAGAGTGGGTGGAGAGAGGGGATAACGGTACGTATAATAAAATGGCGGGATTTTATATCAGTGGATGTTGAGCAGGCTGATGGAACGAAAATGCGCTTGCACGGCGGACCTACACTCGGGCGGATCTAGGCATGGGCATGGGGAGGGCAATGCCCCCCTAAATGCCCAGTCTGCCCCACCAAACACGATGGCATGTAAAACAACCCAAGGTATTTCAAGTTTTCAAATTAAAGTGCTCTTATATTTAAAATGATTTGAAACACTACTACTGCTGCTAACTAACCACCATTGTGCCCACAGCCGCCACTAAAGCAAACAGCATTTCATCATTGAAAACAGAAAACTTTCTGAGTCAGACCTTTAGCTTTATGCATGCTGCGTGTCTGTTGCAACTTCAACAACTGATTTGTTATTGATGCTTTACTTGCTTAATATAAGTCCTGTAATCAAAAATGGTATGGGTGCGGCTTCATCGCCGCCCCCATACCATTTTCACCTGCCACCCCAATTAGGAAATGTTACACCGGCCCCTGCCTACATTACCTCGTTCTTGGCACGCCAGGCGGAGCGCGGCTGTGCCGCTGCCGGGGACCGCCGTCCGCGCCGGCCGGGGGTGCAGGGGGTCCGGAACGAACGGGCCCAGCGGCCCCGGGCACTAGCGGAGCAGTTGGGGCCAAGCCACGGGCCTTAGCTTTGGTGTGACCGACGAGAGGGCTGGATGGAGTGGTGGTGGACCTTGTGGAGACAGAGACAGAGAGAGAGAAAGAAGGGAGGATGTTAGTGGTTTTCGAGACGTCTCGCGAGATGTTCCCAACAGGGTCGGGCATGAACTATGAAGAGCTACTTTAACGATGAAATGTGGTGTCAATTAAGATAAGGGATTCATTCAGTGGACATTTTTGGATGCTGGAACCACAGGAACCACTAAGGACTTGACTTTCCCCTCAGTCTGTCTGTCTGTCTGTGTGTAAAACAGTACTACCATAAAGTCTAAGGCTGGGCTGGGCGATTAGGGGGGCTTTAGGTCATAACGTCTCCTACTTGCAGGCCTGTATCCAGGAGGAGTCGACGGGCGGAGGCAGAGGGGTGGAGGAGGTGGAGGTGGAGATGTCCCCTATGGTGGAGAGCGCCTCCTTCAGGGCGGCGTGCGTACGCAGCACCTCCACCCTGCGCTGGCTCTGCTCCGGAGACTCATCCATCAGCTCCGTGTGTTCGGCGAGAGCGTAGAGCTGAGCCAGGAGTTCTGAACCAATGAACTCCTTCACCTATACCACACACACACACACACACACACACACACACACACACACACACACACACACACACACACACACACACACACAGCGATTACAAACAGAGTGACAGAGAGAGGGAGGGAGAGGGAGGGAGGGAGGGAGAGAGGGAGAGAGGGGGGGGAGAGGGAAAGGGAGAAAGAGAGAGGGAAAGGGAGAGAGAGAGTGAGAGAGAGAGAGAGAGAGAGAGAGAGGGAAAGGGAGAGTGAGGGAGAGAGAGAGAGAGGGAAAGGGAGAGTGAGGGAGAGAGAGAAGGAGATGGAGACAAAGACAGGGGTTGAGAGAGAGAGAAAGGGAGGGGGAGAGACGAAGGGGGAGAGAGAAGGAAAGAATGACAGAGAGACAATATAGGAGACGGGATTTCTCTTCAAGCTAATTTATATTCTTCCGTGGTAATAGATTTAAGTGGATAGAATAAACACAGTCTTCTGTATGTGTATGTAGTTAAGTGGACTGACTAAAACTAATAAGAGATTTTCTTTTTATCCACGGTCTGTTCTCTCTATCTTTCTTTCTTTTTTCCTCTTCTTTTATTAAACAATAATTTTATCTATACGATATGTTGAACACACAACAGGCCGGGTAACCGGGGAGCACATGTACAGTAGTCGCTTCATGTTAACATAATACTGAAAATCAAACTGGAGCAAAAAAAGATGACAAACCACTACAACGTGATAGAGAAGGCAGATAACGATAGAAAGAGATTGAAAGAAAACAAACTAAACAGAAACAACATATTTAAGGCTCCATTTTCATTACATGCTAAACCCCTTATCCCAAACCCCTTATCCCTTTTTTACTATTTTTAAAAAATATTGGGAATAGTCCAATGTGGCAAAGAAGTTAAGGGATAAGGGGTTTAGCGGTGATGGAAATCTAGGCCTTAGTCTGCTGTTCCTCTGTCAGCATCATTTGTCATACATACTGTACATGGGTGTAAAGAAGAAAGTACATATACTCAAGTACTGTACTTGAGTGTGTTTGGGGTACTAATATATGATTATTACTAATATACATACAATAATCTCTTCAGTCTCTACTGTATATACTTTGGCGAACATTGAAAACAGCCAACCTACAAGCTCACAGCACAAGCCTATAGATCTCCTGGATTTGAAAGCTTTTACTTTTTACTATTTACCATTTTGATTTTAACATAACAAAGCATTTCTATATTCAGTCATTGGTACTTTTAATGGTGTAAGGGGCGGATATAACATTACCCAATGGGGGGGGGGGGGGGGCGGCAGGAGAAGATGGTATGGGGGACGACTTCATCGCCCGTGTCGCGAAGTGACACGGGGTGATGAAGTTGCACCCATACCATTTTCGGTTACAGGACTTTTATTAGGCAAGTAAAACATCAATAATAACATGTTTTACTTGCGACTTCATCATTTACTTGCGACTTCATCACCCCTTGTCACTTCACAACACGGGGTGATGAAGTCGCACCCATACCATTTTCGGTTACATCACTTTTATTAGGCAAGTAAAACATCAATAATAACATCAGTTGTTGTTGAAGTTGCAACAGACATGCATAAAGCATGCATAAAGCTTAATGTCTGACTCAGAGAGTTTTCTGTTTTCAATGATGAAATGCCGTTGGTTTAGTGGTGCCACAGCTGTAGTTAGTTAGTAGCAGTAGTAGTGTTTCAAATCATTTAAATGATTTAAATATCAAATCATATCAAATATCAAAATATCAAATCATTTAAAATTTAAATATAAGCACTTTAATTTGAAATATCTTGGGTTGTTTTGCATGCCATCGTGTTTGGTGGGGCAGACTGGGCATTTAGCGGGACACCCCCCCCCATGCCCATGCCTAGATCCGCCCCTGGTAAAACGTGTTTCTATAACGTACATTGTTGATGATGAGGTGCATGATGATCTTGGGCATGAGGTCCCTGACCGTCTTGTAGATGATATTCATGTAGGACTCCACCAGGTTACGGATGGTCTCCACCTGCCGCTCCAACTGTGGATCCGTCAGGTCATCAGAAGACCCTCCACCCGCCTCCCCATCCACCTGAGAGAGAGAGAGAGAGAGAAATGATCCCGATATGCAAATCATCAGGCCCGCATGTAAACTTTACCAGGTGAAAATGGTTATGGGTGCGGTGCCTAATGTGGGGGTTTGGGGTTTATATTCACCCCAAACCCCCACATTAGGTATCTAATGCGGGTGTTTGTATATACATTGGCATCCATAACAAAATCTATCTTCTATTTTATATGGAGTATTTTCTTTATTGAATGATGAAATGGTTTAGTGCTGCGATAATTGTAGTTAGTAAGGTATAGTGTTACAATGCACTTTAATTTGAAATATCTTCAAAATTTGGTTTGTTTTGCATGCCATCATGTTTGGTGGGGCAGTCGGGGCATTTAGGGGGGCATTGCCCCACATTGCCCCCCATATCTAGATCCGGCCCTGGACATGATTATGTCTAAAACCAGTGTTTCTCAAACTTTTCAAAGGACCGCCAAAAGGACGCTTATTAGCTCACATTAGAAATTGTACGTCTAAGGGAAGAATTTGCACATCTCTAGCAGGCGTCCTCAAACAGATTCATTTCAAGGACCCGAATTATGCTATAGTCCCAAATTAATGGCATTTCTATCTTTGGGACCACAATGTATATTGTAAAATCAAGTCAATTTAACTCTGAGAGTTACAGACTCGTATGGGTCTATTTGCTTCCCAATTCTCATTTCCCACTGTCCTGGACTTTTTGGACAGCGATAGTAGCTGATCGACAAACTCATCTTGCTTCTGATGCTTTTTGCGTGGCTCTGTAGTACGATCACACAGATTTATGGAAAATCACAACAAGTACGAAATCTATGGAGATAAGAGGTTTCTGCCCATAGCAACGATATACAGCATATTGTGCAGAGCAGACCAGAGTCTTTGTTTGGCGCTCTTGGTTACACTGGGAACATGAAATTGCACATTACACAGTAATACTTCTGGTCTGAACTGATTGTGGATAAGTGTAATTTATACACTTCATCCATCATCATTACACAAAGGGCTTTTTTATTTTTTAAAGGAACCAACCTACAAGCTAACGACACATGACGACGATGCATAATGTTCTTTTCTTGTAGATCGTTTCTGTTTTCGGGAAAAGCGCCACGATCATCATCATCATCATCATTCACGGACCGTGAATGAGGCATTTATCTCGCAACAGGCAGGTAGCAAGTAAGAGTTCTATCTTATGTCATCTAGTGTTGTACTTGTGTGACTACTGGGATGAAGTTAGGGAGCAACCGGAGAGCAGGGGGAGGACGAGGAGGAGGAGGAACACAAAAGGAGGGAGTAGAAGGAGGGAGGAGGAGGAGGAATAAGGGGGAGGGTGGGTGGGTCAGGGACGCGGAGGGACGGAGGAGAACACTGTTGATTAGAAACAGACAAGCACCGCATGCACACTCAATCACACACACACACGCACACACGCACACACGCAGTGACATCATAGGCCGGGAATGCAGCAGCGAGGAGCCAACGACAGAACGGGATTGAAGGGGTGGGGGACTCTCTCCTTCTCTCTCTCTCTTTCTCTCTAGCAAGGGGATGAGAGTGCAGAGAGATGGACAGGGCCGTTTGTGGGGTTAACGAAGGCTAAGCTTTGCGTGATTAGAGCATGTTTAAAGGTGAGGACAGGTGCATCCCCCCCCCCCCCCTTCACAACTACAGGGTCAGTATTAGGTTTAATTGGGTGGGGTAGGGGAGGTCACAGGGACGGGTGGTGGTACTGACAGTGACTCTCTCGGGGTAGACTCCAGCCCGCAGCAGAGAAGCCTTCCAGCTGTCCACCTCTTCCTGAGTGCCACAGGCCAGCTCCAGGAACCTGTAGTCCTTGTAGACGTTCCTGCAAGTCATTTCAATGCTTGTCAGAGGGCTCTGGAAACTACATATCCCAAAAGGCGGCAACAGCAACAACTCAAAAAATGCTTTCCACATGGTCGAATGTGCACCAAGTAACGACGCCAGAAGGCAAGGGCGGATTGGCACATATTTTCCCACTGGGACAATTTTGCCTTTGCCAGGCCACTCTGGCGGGGCAGCTGGTTAACCAGATGTAACTCTTTGAGAGCGTAAAAATGAAACCAAATGGACCCTTGCGGGTCCATTTGGTTTCATATTTACGCCCTCAAGAGTTAAAATATTCATCATGTGAATTAGCCCAACTTAGTCAACACACTAGAGAATGTAGAAGGTTAATGGTCATTTTGATCTGTATGTTCCAGGCGAGCATGCACATTCTAGTGCATTTTGGAAGTGCCACTAGTGCATTTTGGATCTTGTCCAGGCCACTAGGTGGCGCAGACCACCGGGAAAACTCCCTGTACTCCAGATGGCCAATCCGCCCATGGCCAGAAGGCAAGGAAGGAAAGGAAAAGAAGTCTGGAGTACGATTTTACAGCATGCATGCCATGCACACTCTGATATAACCAGTCTTGCTATTTCTTTGTGGACTTTGAAAGCAGTTTTAGCTACAGTACCACAATGTCCTGAGGTAGTGGGGGACTGATTTTTTTTTAATTTATTTTACAGTTGGCTCATTGTGGACATTGTAAACCTATTGCAACTTGGAACTGAAGGCTGAAGAAGAGGAGGCATTATACATACAGTAGTAGGGTGCATTGATGACATCATTACTATGAGGCCAAGAAATTTCCCATTAGGTTTAATAGAACAAAATAATAATTTATAGAAAATCCTCCTAAGGTGTCTAAGGGACAAAATAAAATTAGTTGTAATTCTTTTTTTTTTTTAATACATTTGACTATTTTCACACTTTTCACTTTGCAATCACCACTTAACGGATTTAACGAGTTGGTGTGTGGTGAGTGAAAGAGCTTCTTAATAAAACAAAACCTAAAACGACTTTTGGAGTGATAAGCAGACAACAGAATAATTCATCACTCCAAAATTTGTGGTAAATCTGTTAAGGAGTTAAAGCTTCTTTAAGATATGAAAGCTTGATTGTTCAAACTTAATGTATTTGTGGGGATCGAAAACACACATGGCAGCACCAAAAACCCTAAAAATATTAAAAAGGTGCATTTCATGGCACTCCTATCTTTGGCATCCAAATTCTGGCTGACAGCTATATAATCGCTGTTGGCTCCGAAAACTATATCTCATCGTCATAAATGCAACCTGTTGTGTTTTGTAAATGACCCAAAAGTAGCAGGTCCGCAAGTACAGAACACATCGGGGTGAAGTGCCATGCTTGCTGAGCTGCTACTTTCTCTCTGCTGTTGAATTTGAATCCTGAAAAGTTTTTGGACATATGAGGTTTCCACCTGACAGACCATATCTCAACCTGGACGCCTTATTGGCAGAGTGTTAGAACTGTGGTCCGACACAGTGTACAGCCGAGGTGCAATCACAGGGTCGGACATGAAAGTTATGGACTGCGGCTTTAAATAATTAACACCGTCTACTTTACAGCACGCTCGCTCGCACACACACACACACAAACACATACACACGCATACACATGCAAACGCACAAAAAGAAAAATAACAGCCTTGCATTCCTCCCCTAACCGCTGTTCTACACATGACCTTTCTCCTCCAGTACTACGACTCCTCTTCATCACTGATCTATTCATCATTTTCTCACTCTATCATTCTCTGTGGTGGAGAAAGTACTGCAATGCTGGTAAGGCATGTTTTCACAATCTGCAAAGTGAAGTTTTAGAGGGGAATAACATGAAATTCAACTTTTTGTGTGTGTGTGTGGTGCTCCCATGTGTGTTTTCTCTCCCCACAGCTTTAATGAAAAATTCTCTCAGGAACAGCTTGTTTGATTTTGGCCTCACAATGACGTCATCAATGCACATTGTATAATTCCTCCTCTTCAGTTCCAAATGTGCATTTTCCCTTTGTTTATAAAAAGGGCAGGTTTTATGCAGCATCAGTATAATGACTGAAATCTTAAATAATTTGCATATCAGCGCCCCCTCCACCTCAGGACAGTGTGGTACTGCAGGACTGGTTATATCAGTCTAATGTTATATCTAATGCTTTGAGGCTCAAAGCATTAACCAGATGTAACTCTTTGAGAGCGTAAAGATGAAACCAAATGGAACCTTGCGGGTCCATTTGGTTTCATTTTTTTTTGTTTCATTTTTACACCCTCAAGAGTTAAAATATTCATCATGTGAATTAGCCCAACTTAGTCTACACAACTAGAGAATGTAGAAGATTAATGGTCATTTTGGTCTGTATGTTCCAGGCGAGCATCTAGCGCAATTCTAGTGCATTTTGGAACTGTCCAGGCCACTAGGTGGCACAGGCCACCGGGAAAACTCCCTGTACTCCAGATGGCCAATCTGCCCCTGGTCTGAAGTTCTGATCGGACCCTACAAACCCACATGGGCGTTCATATCAACCGACCCAGGGAAGCTGGAAGTACCTTAAAGCGCAAATAACACTATTCCTACTTTTTAATACTTAATATCATATTGTATGTGTCACTCAAGCTTATTTCTACTGGTTTGAGCCTCAACCACCACTGATATAACCAGTCCTTGCCATAGATATACTGTATATAATAAAGCTAGATGGCTCGCCCGCGCTGCTGGCCAATGGGGAGTGACGTCGTTACGTGGCGGACATCTTGTGAGAGGAGAGCATAACATTGTGTCTATGAGCATATACAGTGAGGAAAATAGTATTTTAAATGACGATAACTTGCTTATTTTTCAACCAATTTATAGATTAGTTTGTTGTAAACGTCAGCATAATATGAGCCGTTATATGATGTTATGGAGGGAAAAAAAATAGCAGAAATCATTGCCACATTGATAACGTTCATAATAATGCGATCCATTTGTAAATTCGTCAAGCTTTGAGCGAGTTATAGTTGTTTTTGTTTGGGCTGCCATAGAGCATAGTGTATTGAGTCCTCTCACAAGATGGCCGCCATGAACGACGTCAGAGGCTCCGCCTCAAGCCATCTGGCTTTCTATCTATGGTCCTTGCCATTTCTTTCTTGACAGTTTAGCTGCAGTACCACAATGTCCTGAGGTGGGGTGGCGCTGATACGTACATTATTTCATATTTGAGTCATTATAATAGATAAAACCAGGCTTGTTTCCATTCCACACCAGCTTGGGAAATCAACCATGGTTGAACACTGTAAACAAAGTGGAAATGCAAATTTGGAACAGAAGTTGAATTTCATGTTATTCCCCCTTTAAATAACACTTTATCTGTAGTGTAAACACATGTTATATCTAGATATTCCACTGTTCTTAAGCGTATTCATGATTCACGGATTATCTTTCATGTATCTGATGTATTGACATGCTTTTTTTGTCCTTGCTTACTGTAAGTCGCTCAGGATTAAGAGCGGCTCCTCCCGCATATGCCTGAGTTGTAAATTGTAAACGCATGAGAATCCAGAGCAGAAAAAGTGCTCCGGTGCCCCATCTGTTAAACATTGTTCCGTTTAATCACTCTGTTGTTCCCTTCTCCTCCTATTGTTGTTCTCCGCTCACATTCATAACAAACGCGTGCACACACACGCACGCACGCACGCACACACACACACACACACACACACACACACACACACACACACACGCACATACACACACACACGCACCGCACACAGAGCCTCAAATACGCTCAACTGCATGCATGTGTGGCAGAATGTGTTTCTGTATCTGCTTGTGTTTGTGAATGGCAGAGAGAGAGAGAGAGAGAGAGAGAGAGAGAGAGAGAGAGAGAGAGAGAGAGAGAGAGAGAGAGAGAGAGAGAGAGAGAGAGAGAGAGAGAGAGAGAGCAACACATGTTTGTAACCACAGTGAGCTATGCAGTGCAGGAGGGTGAAGAAAAAGACTACATATCTGGTGGTCTGTGACTCTGCATGGACTGAGCTAGGCTGGGCTAGGTTTGCTCTCACGTATAGGCCTTTATAGCCAGTGTTGTCAAGTAAATAAAGGAATATATTTATAACACTTACTTTTTCCAGCACCTAAAGTAATATTATTATTATTTCACATTTTGAGCGATATTTCCCTTTTCTCCAAAAATAATATATTACTTTCAGTGTTGGGAGTTGGGCAAAAATACCTTTACTTTACTCATGACCCCTTATAAAAAGTACCGGTAATAATATTAAATTATATTATATTACTTATTGCTTAAAGTTGATAGCTTGTAAAACTTTTCTATTTTCACATCATGCAACAACAAGCTTATTTGCAATACGTAATGAGACGGAGTGACATGAGGCAGAGTGACATGTTACATACCGGTATTATCCATTTTGGCAGTAGTAGTAGTAGTTGGAGTAATATTGTTACACTACTGCACTGGTAATGGTAGACTACTGTAGGTTAGGTTGGGGTCCAGTTGCTTTGCAGGCTGTTGATCCGGTCTAGATCTAAACTCTAGAGTGGACACAGAAATAATGTGCACTTCTACGTAGTACATATTAGGGACTTTAAGCTGTAGCGCTGCGAGCTTCAAGCACGGTAACAGGAACTCGATCCGTGCTCGATAGATAAACCTGCTTGCCGTAGCAGCCGTTCCTACTACGGCAGAACGTACATTCTAACGTATAGTGTCAATGTCTGTTTGACACATGCTGCATAGCCGTGTCACCATGGTAACCCATCGCCGTTAAGGATGGCTTTGTGCTTAATGATTTTGACAGCTACGGTGATTGCGTCATAGCAGCCGTACTTCCTGTATTGATAAATGGACCAGCAAGGGTCCATTTGGGTTTCATTTTACACTCTCAAAAGTTAAAAATTTTTGAATTAGACCAAGCCTACACAGCAAGAGAATCTAAATATTAATATTCATTTTGAACTGTATGCTTGACGGTTTTGTTTCATAAAACCAGGCTGGCATTGCGGACAAAAGCAAAATAAATCTTTAATTTTGGGGTCTGTGGGGCTAAATGTCATCAAATGGTGGTCTGTGGCTCAAAATGCCGAAAAGATAGTGGGCCCTGGTGTCAAAAAGATTGAAAACCACTGGTCTACACAGTAAGAGAATGTACAGTAGAATATTAATGGTCATTTTGATCTGTACATGTTTGCCTGTTTTGTTTGCCAAATCCAGCCTGGAATAGTGAGCAAAAGGAAATCTTTAGTTTTGAGGTCTGTGTGGGGTGAAAATGTCATCAAATGGTGGTCCGTGGCTAAAATGCTGAATGAATAGTGGGCCTTTGTATCAATTTTTTTTGAAAACCACTGGTCTGAGTGATGTAGTGGAGCTCTCCCATCATCTGTCTACGTGAGCAGACCGGACTAGACCAGGCTTGGCTGGACCATGGGCTATAGCGAGCAGGGGCGGATGTAACATTCCCCAATGGGGGGGGGGGGGGGGGGGGGGGGGGGCAGAAGAAAATGGTAAGGGGGCAGTATCATCGCCTGTGTCGCTTCGCGCTACGGGCGATGAAGCCGCCCCCATACCATTTTCAGTAGTGTTTCAAATACTTTTAAATACAAGCACTGAAATATCTTGGGTTGTTTTGCATGCCATTATGTTTGGTTCATGGGGCAGACTGGGCATTGCCCCCCCATGCCTATGACTAGATCCGACCCTGATAGCGAGGCAGGGTGCGGTGGCTATAACGGCACAGGAGCTTTGAGCCAAGAATGACCATACCAGAGTGCAATTGCACAAAGGTCCATGACTCGTAAGAATAACACACACGCACATGTAAACGCTCAAGAAGGAGCACACATGAAAACTGCTGCCTGAAACTGAATTATTACTCAAATCAACCGTTTTCGTTCTGTTTTTCTTTTCTTTTTTCCTCCTTTTTCAATCTGTTTCCTCCTCTGTTACCTCCTTCTTCTTCTTCTTCTCCTGCTGAACTCGGGGCAAGTGTGTTTTCCTTCATTCCGAAGGAATTTCTGCACGCTATACTGCCCTTGGTTTTCTTTAGGTTTTTGAGGAGTTTCCTGAGGTTTTTGATTACTGTCAGACAGGGACAAAGTCACAAAAACCGCTGCAGTGACTGCCACTCACACACACAGACACGCACACGCACACGCACACGCACACGCACACGCACACACACACGTACGTGTGTACATACTGTACACACACATGCACACATTCAATATGCAGGGGAGAGAGAGGAGTAGGAAAGGGGGGTTGGGGGGTTGGGGGGTTGGGGGGGTGCCATCGGACAGACTTTGACACATTCCTGGCCGATGGCTCTAATACGATCTCTCCCCTCTCTTTTTCTCCCCTCAACCCTTCCAGTCCAATCCTTCTCTCTCTCTCCCTCCTTTTTGTGGTGAGTCGAGCAATTCTTTCCAAACAAGAGCAGCCTCATCTCTGATCCAAGCTCTCTGGCTTTGATTAGCTGCTTAATGAGCCTGCCGTCGGTATGCTGCGGTTTCTGCATGTGAGTCTTTCGGACGCACGAGCACACACACACACACACACACACACACACACACACACACACACACACACACACACACACACACACACACACACGCACACACACACACCAACACACACCAACACACACACACACACACACACAGAGTAGAGTTTGCTCTGAGAATACAGCATAGCGTAGAATTATAAACAAAGCCCACATGCTCTGGTACAATCAGCCAGGCCATGGTTTAACTCCAGTTCCTAAAAGACACACTCTCTCTTTCTATCCGTCATACACGTACGTGTCATGTACACACGCACGCACCACATACACACACAGAAACACACACACACACACACACACGCTCATAAACTCTCACTATGCCCAACCCTGTCCTCAGTTGCCTGGCACATACCCACAAACAAAACAACAAAGGAAGACGCGCCCTGGTTTCCACCGAGCATCTTTGAGAATATATAAGATGGAAGGAAGGAGGAGGAGGAAGAGAGGTCAGCAGGACAAACTTTGTGTTAAAGAAAAAAAAATCTAATTGATTTCGAAACATTTTCAAGTTCTTCCAAAAATATTTTAGGAATAGCAGATGTGCGATATAACTACATTAGCTTGGGATCCGTTTTCGTGTGTGTGTGTGTGTGTGTGAGTGTGTGTGTGTGTGTGACTGTGTGTGTGTGTGTGTGAGAGTGTGTGTTTGTGTGTGTGTGTGTGTGTGTGCGTGGTGGGGGAGGACTGGACGTGTGTCTCTGAACGAGGCGGCTGGTGTTCATGGTGTGTTTTGGAAGACGCTCCAAGTTGAAACCGTCTCAACTTTAACCACAAGTTATTGTCACCCCTCCGGTGGTCGACGGACCAATCACGTCGCAAGAGAGGAGGGCCAAAAACAGCTAGTTATACAAGTTCATAACGTTAAGAGATTTTTGGTGTGTATTCGGTGTAGCGGACGGCCCGATTACAGTTGTAACCGTTTAACTGAGACTAGAGCGTTTAAGTCAGGGGCTTTCAACCTTTTTGACACCAGGGCCCACTATTTATTCAACATTTGAGCCACGGACCACCATTTGATGTTGAGTGTAGTCTCTTGGACCTAAAACTAGAGATTTTCATTTTCAGTTTTATCCTCAATTTAGGAGAGACAATTGGCGAAACGTTGGTCAAAATAACAATTCAAAGTGTTTTCTAAGTGTGTAGAAAATTAAGTAATTCAGATTATTAAATATAATTTAACTCTTGAGAGTGTACAATGAAATCAAATGGACCCATAAGCGCCCATTTGGTTTCATTTTACACTCCCTAGAGTTACAGATCTTTAAGGGTCCATTTGGTTACCAACTGTCCATCATTTATCTGGGGACCACCTGGAATCCTCTCAGGGACCACTGGTGGTAGCCGGAACACTGGTTGAAAACCTCTGGTTTAAGTGGTTATAGGCGTTGTAACCAGAGAGTGATGTAATGTGTCTTGTGCTCTTGTCCTGCTCTTGTAATAGCGACACACACAGCATTTTATTCTGAAGGATTACAGGCAGCTCCTTCTGCATGTGTTCATGGCCTGATGGATCAATCGTCAAGGTTTAATACGTCAACATAGTGCCAGCAACCAAGCAAAACAGGAGAGAAGTCTCATTCATTCATTCGGTCTCTTCCTTAAAACATTTAGGCCTAGATTTTCGTCACCGCTAAACCCCTTATCCCTTAACTTCTTTGCCTTTTTAAACTAATTTAAAAAAAATCAATAGTTAAAACAGCCAGTCTACGAGCTGACAACGTGTCAATAGATTGGCCTGTTGAACTATTTTCCAAAAAGTTTATCAAAATAGGAAAAGATTGATAAGGGGTTTAGCGTGTGACGGAAATGGAGCCCTTAGGGCCCAATTGTGATTGTCTTAAGTATCAGGTCTTAAGTCAAAACTTCGAGGTGTGGCAAAGCTGTTTGACCACTGAAAACAGACAAACAGCTTTGCCACACCTCCAAGTTTTGACTTAAGACTTAAGACCTGATACAGAAGACATAAAAATAGGGCTCATAATCTCTGATCTGGCAATGACAGGTAGAGCTGGACCAATATGGAATCAATTGTTCCGTCTACGATATTATAACCGATATGACAGACAGATAGAAGGCCACGAGGTCTTTCTTCAGTTTTATCCTTTTAGACTAATGTGCTTTTGCCTGTACCGTATACTCTTTTTGCATTTTTATTTATTGTCTAAGAAATAATAAAAAAGGTAGGCTATACAACCACCAATAACTGTTTTGCAACTGGAATAAAAACAGGTGAGGATTGTGTAAAGATTTTGCACTGATACGATTATGCAAAGGTACAGTTGTAGTGACAGTAGTAGTCAGACGCTGCCTTAGCTGTTGCTGTCAAGTATTATAGTGCAAATTCTGTCAATGGAACATGGAACAAAATTGGACCCAAAATAGTGGACCCATTTTCGCCGATACGACATAGACTTCTGGGCGATGTGAAGAACCGATGGGTTTTGTGACAGGTTGTATGAGTTGATAGTGAAGACGAACACGCACACACAGACCTGTGTTCTGTATTGAAGATGGCGAAGCTGTGTTTGCTGGACATGAAGCCCCGCTCCACATCTCTCAGCTTCAGATTGTCCAGAGGAAGCATGTACTTCTTCTCTTTCTCCTGAGAGAGAGAAGGGAGAGAGAGATGTAGCAGTATACAATAGCTTTTCTTCCATTCTGATACCCATGTATTGGGCAATACAGTACCGATCCACAGTGTATAATAATAAATTAAAGACATCTAGGACAGTGGTTCTCAAAGTGGGGTAAAAGAACTCTCTAGGTTCCTTGAGTGGATTCCAAATGGGCCCTTACAGTTATGTAACTCCGATATAAATTTAATAAATGTACCCTTAAATGGAGGGTCCTTGAAATGTAATGTTTGAGAACTAGGGCGGTTTGATCTAGGAATAAATATACACTTAGATACACAGTATACTCACTATACCGTATATAAAACAGTAGCACATGTCAACGGAAGCATTATAATTATCCAAAATAATTGAATGACTGAATTACATCATCATGTGATAAATGGTGTGGTATGGCAATGGCACAGACCGACGTATTCACTGTAGCAGCATTTTAGGAACAAATCTACTCAAAAATAACAGGTGATGATACGATATAATAAGATGGGGTGTCCGCATGGTAACCACAAAGTTGCCAGTTCAAACCCCGGCTCCACCAGAGTTAGCGTTGATGTGTCCATGAGCAAGCCACATATGGCCTAGATTTTCGTCACCGCTATACCCCTTATCCCTTAAGTTCTTCGCCTTTTTAAACTAGTTTAAAAACCATTTTTCAATGGTTTAAATGGCCAGTCTACAAGCTCATAACGTGTCAATAGATTGGCATGTTGAATGATTCCAAAAAGTTTATCAAAATATTAAAACAAAGGGATAAGGGGTTTGGGATAAGGGTTTAGCGTGTGACAAAAATGGAGCCCTTAAGCCCTAATTGCTCCCGATGTGCTGGTTGGTACCAGGGTTGCGGAGGCTACTTTTTAAAAGTAATCCAAGTTACTTGTTAACAATTATAGTCAGACTCAGTAACATAATCCAGGTTACCCACTGGATCGCCTTTAAGCAAAAGTAATGAAATAAGTTTTACCATTGACAAACAGACAGGAATGTTGAGCCAATGAAAAAGGCATGCCAAGCGCCCAGGGCTGATCATGTGTCATCATGCGTGCTTTAGTTTGACTATTTTTATTGTTTGGTGTTTTAACGTATTTGTAAAAATCTGTTAAAATACGTAGTTGATGAGGGGATGGGGAGAATGTAATCCAGAATGTAACCCCCATTACAATACCTCTGTCACTGTAATCCAGATACATATTAAACATATTAAAAGTACTTCAAGATTTACAGTTACTGCATGTTTTATATTGTAATCTGATTACATAATCCTGTTAAGAGGTTACTTCCCGACCCTGGTCGGTACCTTGCATGGTTTGCATGCGTGATAAAGGCGTTATACAAATGCACCGTTCCTAAAATGTACTTACACATAACAGCACAGAAAATGTCCAGGACAGTGGTAATACTAAACGAAGGGAGGGAAGGAGGAGGAGGAGGCAACAGAAGGTGCAGAACACTTTGCTAAAGCAAAGCTCATATCTAGATAGTGTGTGTGGGCCTACAGCCTGCCTGGCTGTCTGACTGGCTCACATTAACAAGCCACTAACACAACGAGAGAGAGAGAGAGAGAGAGAGAGAGAGTGGCCATACGTCTATAGTCTGTCATCGCCGAGGGGACGTTATGAATGACAGAGAACAGTTGGAGGAGTGATGTGGAGGAGAAGCGGGCTGCATGGAGGCAAGGGGAGTTTGGGGGGGAAACAAAGAGCGAGGGAGGCAGAGAGACAAGGAGGGAGGAAAGGCGAGAGAGAGAGAGAGAGGGAGAGAGAGGGAGAGGGGGAACGAGAGAAGGAGTAACAAAAAAAGAAAGAAAGAAAAAAGGAGGGAGGGCAGCAGGGTCCACATGTGAAAGTCATTACTCTGACTCAAGCTCTCTAACACAACATTTCTCCTAACGGGGAGCACACCCCATACATCCCCCCATACCCCCCTTTCTTTCTTTCTTTCTTTCTTTCTTTCTTTCTTTCTTTCTTTCTTTCTTTCTTTCTTTCTTTCTTTCTTTCTTTCTTTCTTTCTTTCTCCTCTCTCCTCACCAACTTGCTCCCCCTGTGTTCCAGGGAGGGTAGACTGGGCCTGTGAAGCCTCTATGGTGGTGACAGTACTGCGTATACAGCATCCAGGGAAAAGGCTTGGAGAAGAAGAAGAAGACGACAGGAACAGAAGGGGAGGAAGAAGAGAGCAGCGACGGCCCTCAGTATAGGAAAAAAAAGAAACACCGATGCAACGAAAACCTAGGGCACTCCGTCACCTAAAAAAAGCTCGGCCAGTGTGGTCAGTGTGTGGAACTATGCACCGTTATGCACAACCATGCATGCGTGCACACGGTTGCGGTATACGCTATATAAAAAACGAGGATGATGTACTGGTAGTTGTACTGGTACATTTTGGTCTCCCCTCTTCCCAGTGCTCCCCTGAACCCTA